>SEYY01023805.1:40000-46467 GCA_009176605.1 Armadillidium nasatum
GAATAGAGTGGTAGAGGGAATGAAAGTGTTGGGGGGTCTAAGAGAAGTATGGAAGAAAGGAAAAATTTCAAAAGAAATAAAGATAAGAATGTTTGAATGTATGTGCTTACCTTCTGTAATGTATGGATGTGAAACATGGATGTTAAGTGCTAGAGCGAGGAAAAGTTTGAATGTCTTTGGAATGAAAGGTTTGAGAGCGATATGTAAATTAAGAAGGATGGATAGGATTAGAAATGACAGAATAAGAGAGATGTGTAAATGGAGAGGGGTTTAATTGCTAGAGCAGAGGAAGGTGTGCTAAAATGGTTTGGACATATGTGTAGAATGAATGAGGACAGAATGGTGGGGGCAAGGTACTTAGATCCGAGGTGGAAAGTGGTAGGGAGGGGAAGGCCAAAGTGGAGATGGATGGATGGAGTTAGAGAGATTTTGGGTGGAAGGAATTTGAGTTTTGAGAAGGGTAGAGACTTGCGGAGGACAGAGTGAGATGGAGGGCGGTGGTGAAAGGGTTGAAAGATAAGAATGGGTTTGTTTGGAAGGGAATTATGGCGGGCACCACCCACGAAAGTGGGAATGGTGATGGCGAAGAATAATAAATAAATAAAATATATATATATATATATATATATATAATATATATATATATATATATATATATATATATATATATATATATATATATATATTATATATATATAATATATATATATATATATATATATATATATATATATATATATATATATATATATATATATATATATATATATATATATATATATATTATATATATATATATATATATATATATATATATATATATATATATATATATATATACCCTGAGATGGAACAGAAGTTGAAATGAATTCCTTCCCATATAATATGTGATCCACATTCTGAGCTTTAAGTTTCAATGGATTTCCAATACAAAATAATTGGAACATGGAAATGTCTTCTTTTAAAGCGAGCGAAACGGTCTCTTCAATTTCTCTTGAAAAAACGATGAATTTACTTCCAACGCTCAACAACATTCGTCTCATCTCATCTAAATCAGTACATCAAAATAGGAAACTATTCCTTACTTATATATATATATATATATATATATATATATATATATATATATATATATATATATATAATATATATATATATATATATATATATATATATATATATATATATATATAAAGAGAGAGAGAGAGAGAGAGAGAGAGAGAGAGAGAGAGAGAGAAGGTAGGGCCTACACCTTGAAGATCCCAGTGACATGCAATAGTGCCATGTTGCAAAGTCAGGGTCTTTAAGGGGAGCATTGTTACAAATGTTGCAAATCAATATTGCAAAGTTGTAAGCAACATTTTAATATTAAATTTGGTGAAAGTGCCCCTTCTTGTGTAAGTGTTACTTCCGGTTCCCACCCTCTTTCGTGAAGTATTTTTAATGCGGATAATCCAAATAGTCCGCAATTTTAATACCTAATTAAATTATGTTAATCTCTTTAAACCCTGTTCCAGCATCTTTTTGACCTTTTTAAATTTTTAATCCTTTAAACCCCGTCCCTTTTTCGTTTGTACGTGCCATCCCTTCTATGACCCTCATGGCACTATATGGCTAGTACCAGCGCCTAATTCAAACTCTTTCCTGAGTTCCTTTTCTAGTTTTTTCTAACACTTTATAGCAACTTTTGGAAATTTCTAGCCATTTCTAGCCATTTTTAATAAGTTACACCCTTGGTTAAACAACGCCCAATTGGTACGAGGGAAGTGTCAGAGCCAGCGATAGCCGGCACTGAGGATTAGAGGAGTGCCAGTGTCAGTGACAGAAAGCCCTCAGGGTAAGCCACCTTTGGTGATGACGTCATGCATGTGTGAGCATTCGCAAGCACATGTATACATATATACTCGTACACACGTACACATGCACACACATCAGCCATCTTGGATTTTTGATCAAGTTATTTTAATTTTCGTAGATTTTACCATAATTTTGAATCACCATATATATATATATATATATATATATATATATATATATATATATATATATATATATATATATAATATATATATATATATATATATATATATATATATATATATATATATATATATATATATATATATATATATATATATATATATATATATATATATATATATATATATATATATATATATATATATAATATATATATATATATATATATATATATATATATATATATATATATATATATATATATATATATATATATATATATATATATATATATATATAATATATATATATATATATATATAATATATATTATATATATATATATATATATATATATATATATATATATATATATATATATATATATATATATATATATATATATATATATATATATATATATATATATATATATATATATATATATATATATATATATATATATATATATATATATATATATATATATATATATATATATATATATATATATATATATATAATCATAAATATATATATATATATATATATATATAATATATATATATATATATATATATATATATATATTATATATATATATATATATATATATATATATATATATATATATATATATATATATATATATATATAATATATATATATATATATATATATATATATATATATATATATATATATATATATATATATATATATATATATATATATATATATATATATATATATATATATATATATATATATATATATATATATATATATATATATATAATATATATATATATATATATATATATATATATATATATATATATATATTATATATATATATATATATATATATATATATATATATATATATATATATATATATATATATATATATATATATATATATATATATATATATATATATATATATATATATATATATATATATATATATATATATATATATATATATATATATATATATATATATATATATATATATATATATATATATATATATATATATATATATATTATATATATATATATATATATTATATATATATAGCGACCTAATTATCTTTGGCCTGACCAATATATGGTCCTGGAGGTCGCTACACTTTGTAGTAGCGCAGGGGGATCGATCAGGAGGCTGGGTGTTTTCTAAGTCCTCTTGTGGAATGCCGACTGGTAGGCGTGTGGTAGCCACCACTTTTCTTCAAGCCTGCGGACCGTCTGTAGCCTTGGATGGCAGGCTACGTCCAAGGAGAAACCACAGTCGAGGGCAAATGTTCTGCCAAACTGGGTCTCCTTTCGGGAGCAGAGGCGTTGGAACTTCTTCAACTGGGACGCCTTGTTCTGCTGCTGCTGTAGTGGCGTTTTCTTCTTGCCTCTGCTTAGGACGAGTTCTTCTGGACGGTGCTGCTTCTTCTTCGGCTTCTTGGGCTAAAGTGAATGTAACAATATTTGCTAACGACCTTTTGAAATTATCTCTAAATATAAAGGATCAATTAACAAATAATTGTTTTTTTCACTATATTTGGTTTTTTATTTTTAACAAAAATTGCTTACAAAATCATTATTATAAATGTTTCATAAAATCACATTGAAATATTATACAAAATTTTATTTATTTTAATTGTAAAGTATTATTCAATAATATATTTACATAATACATAAAAAGATGCATTAGAATCAAAATTTTGAACAATAACATTTTTTTTATTGAAAATTTAATAAAATATTTTATAAAAGAAATTTAATAATATTTTAAAATGGTTTTCCCTTCGAGGTTTGTTTTTCGGAAAAAGTAGTTTACGCTGGAACATTGCAAAAAACACAGACAGCGTACAATAAGAATTTATTTGCAAAATAGTTTTACAATTGAGACAGGATTATGCATAATTTATATTACATTTTAAATGTTTTACTTTTTAAAACTACAGTTTATATTTTTATACATATATAATAATTATTTTTACAACACAAAGAACTATATTTTCATTTTATTAAGTAGTTAAATGATTCTTTAAAAAAAACAAAAACATCATATTTAAACAAGTTATGGATAAAATATATGTTTTCTTCTGTTTATAGAACCGTATTTTTAAATTCTTAGTTAACTCTTTTAAAAACGGCCACTATATATCAGTTTCCCCCCGAGACACGGAGTGAACATCTTCACGGATCGAAGCGTACTCGACGGAGGGGGTGTCTTCTGGGAACAAGACCATCAGTGGCATCGGGAATAGAAACTTCAGAGACATCAGGGACATCATTGGAAGGAACATCAAGCTCAGTAGATGCGGGAACATCAGGTGCATCAGAGGTAAGAACATCAGGTGCATCAGAGGTAGGAACATCAGGTGCCTTAGAAGTAGGAACATCAGTAACATCAGATGGCAGTTTTGTTGGATTCTTCATGATGGCTGGTTGCAATCGTCCTATAGAAAAGACATCAGTCCTGCCATCTCGAAGCTTGATCTTGAAGCAACGATCCATTCGTTGTAGTACTTCATAAGGACCGCTGTAGGGGGCTTCCAATGATTTTCGAATGCGGTCTGTCCTTACAAAGACATGTGTACAAGTTTGAAGTTCCTTGGGCATATACGAACTGCTTTGAGAAGGATGGAAAGTAGGAAGTTCTCTGAAGTCTAGTTCTTTCATATGTGCCATAAATTTTTTCATGAAGGAGTCCAAACTTTGCTTGTTGTTAGGGGCTGATTGAAGAATCTCCATAGGACAAAGAGGAGTTTTTCCAGTGACGGCTTCAAAAGCTGAATAACCGGAGTCGTTGGGAATGCATCGAAGACTGAGAAGAATGATGGGTAAAGACAATAACCAATTTTTTTTTCTTGCCATTAATGCTGTCTTGAGAGATCGATGAAATCGTTCAATTTGAGAGTTTGCCTCAGGATGATAAGCTGAAGTTCGAAGGCGGTGGAATCCAATCATGTGAGATAGTTCAGTGAAGAATTCACTCTCAAATTGAGGTCCTCTGTCTGAAATGACGTAGAGTGGAATGCCAAATCTTGATATCCACTGCATAAAGGCGTAAGCTACTGATTTGGCAGTAGTGTTGGTTATAGGAAATGCTTCTGTCCACTTTGTGTTCCGATCGATGCAGGTAAGTAGATAGCGAAAAACTGGAGATGAAGAACCGCAGGTAGCTGAGGGAGGAAATGGTCCAACATATCGATGTGCACTGTTTCAAATCTTGAAGAAGGAATTTCGACTGGAGTAATAGGTTGCTTGGTGTGACGGTGGACTTTAGAAGCTTGGCACTGTTCACAGGTGCGGACGAAAAGTCTGATGTCACGATCCATGCAAGGCCAAAAATATCTTGTTTTGATTAACCGTAGTGATCCTTTAATTCCAGGGTGAGACATTTGATGCAAATTATTACAAATTCGTAGGTAAGAAGATTTCGGAAGAAAAGGAAGAGGATGAAAGTAGAGGTTTCATACCATATCTTGAGATTGTCCTGAAGAGGATAGCTACAAAAAAGTGCGCGATACTGTTTGATTTCTTCATCCGTTTCTTGAAGTTGGGCGATAGCAGGCAAATCGACAGCATCCACAGTAACCGAAGAGATCCGGGAGAAAGTGTCTGCTACGATATTGTCTTCTCCTCTGATATAATGCATTGATAGTGATGTATTCATTGAGAACGGATAGATGTCGTTGTTGACGGTCACTTTTTGCGGGATTCTTGGAGTAGAAAGCCGAAAATAGAGGTTTGTTTTCCGTACAAAGGGTGACAGTTCTTCCTTCTAACATATGCTTGAAATGAAGAACAGAGCAGTAAGCTGCTAGGAGTTCTCTGTCAAATGCGGAATATTTTCGTTGTGGTTCTGATAACTTCTTGCTGTAGAAATCTACGGGGACAGGTTGACCATCAATCATCTGGTGTAAAGCTGCTCCAATAGACGTCTGACTGCTGTCTGTTACCAGTTGCAAGTGAGTTACGTTAGGCAAGGAGAAAGGAAGCGTTGTTGCGTTTTGAAGGGCTTCTTTTATTTCTTGAAAAGTTGCAATTTCTTCCTCAGTCCAAGAAAGGTGTTTATCTTTTGGATGAAGCTTGGCTTTTTCTGAGAGTGGAAAAATGATTTTGGCGAAGTTTGGAATGAATCTTCTGTAGTAGCCAATCATCCCGAGGAAATCTTCTTAATGCAGCTGAATCAGGAGGAAGAGGAAAAGCTGTGATTGCTTCTTTCTTTTCTGAGGGAGGCGTTAATCCTTCTGAAGAAACTTTGTAACCAAGAAAGGTTAGTGAGGTTCTGAAGAATTCACATTTCTCCAATGAAATTTGAAGGAGTTTTCTTGAAGTAGTTGAAAAACTTGTTTGAGATGAGTTTCGTGTTCCTCTTTTGAATTTGAGAAGATAAGACAGTCATCTAAGTATGTGAACACAAATGGAGATCTCTGAAAATGGAATCCATCACTCTTTGGAAAGTTGCTCCAGCATTT
>SEYY01023806.1:0-10000 GCA_009176605.1 Armadillidium nasatum
ATTTCGTCTATGTTTCTACTTCAACCTTCCCTACTTGCTGGAAACGTGCGCTCATTCAGCCTGTGCCGAAGAAGGGGGACCCCTCTCAACCCTCTAACTACCGTCCAATTTCTTTAACCTCCGTTCTTTCTAAAGTTTTCGAATCTATCCTTAACAGTAAGATTTGGAAACATCTCAATTCTTCTAATCTTATCTCTGATCGCTAGTATGACTTTCACAAGAAACGCTCTACTGGTGATCTTCTTTCCCTTCTTTCTGTCTCTTGGTCCTCCGCTCTTCGTTATTTCGGTGAATCTTTTGCTGTGGCGCTAGACATATCGAAGGCTTTCGATAGAGTCTGGCACAAAGTTTTGATTTCCAAACTTCCCTCTTTCGGAATCTATCATTCTCTCTGTGATCTTCTCTCTGATTTCCTTTCTGGTCGTTCTATAGCAGCTTTTGTAGACGGCCACCATTCATCCTATAAATATATAAATAGTTGTGTTCCTCAAGGATCTGTCCTATCCCCAACACTTTTTCTTTTTCATTAATGACCTTCTCTCTAATTACTTCATCTCCTATCCACTCCTATGCTGATGACTCCACCCTTCATTACTCTTTTCATTTTGAAAGGCGCCCCTCCCAGCAACAGTTAATAAAGGCAAAAGGTGGCCTTGGAGCAACTAACCTTCGATTTATCTCTCATTTCAAATTGGGGCAGTGAAAACATGGTTGTTTTCAATGCCTCAAAAACTCAATTCCTCCATCTCTCTACTCGCCACAATCTTCCACACAACTATGATATCTTCTTCGAAAACGCGCAACTCAACTCAAACCTTCATCTCTCCTTAATATTCTAGGTGTTTCTTTTTCTCATGATCTTTCTTGGAAAGATCACATTACTTCTCTTTCTAAACAAGCTTCTAAGAGGTTGGGTGTTCTGAGGCGCCTTCAGTATTTCTTCACACCACTCCAGTTGCTTGCTCTGTATACTGGTGTTGTTCGCCCCTGTATGGAGTATGCGTCACACATCTGGAGTAGTTCCACTCTTTCAGCTCTCCTGGAAAAGGTGGAGTCTAGAGCTTTTCGCCTTATCACCTCTCCTGCTCTCACTAATTCTCTCCAATCTCTTTCTGTCCGTCGAAATGTGGCGTCACTCTCTCTTTACTATCGCTATTACAATGGACACTGCTCTTCTGAACTCTCTCGTCGTATACCTCCTCCACTGAGAAGGGCTCGTGCAACTCGTCTTTCTACACAGTCTCATCCTTTCTCTGTCCAACTCTCTGACCCCAGACATAACCACTATGCTCAATCTTACATGTACTCTACTGGTAAAGTCTGGAACACACTTCCTTCATCTATTTTCCCAACTTCCTATTACTTAGCCACCTTCAAACGCCGTGTATTAGTCATGTCGGACTTTAATTAGACCATGTTCCCAACTTTCCCCCTAACTCTGGTGGAATATTGGTAGGCCTCTGGCCTTTGCCCACCAGAGGTGAAATAAATATATATATATATATATATATATATATATATATATATATATATATATATATATATATATATATATATATATATATATATATATATATATATATATATATATATATATATATATGCATATTTATTTATTTTTATTTTACCATTCACTTTTCCCACTCTCGTGGTGTGATGTCCGTCTCAGTTAGCTAAAACCCCCACATCCACACTCCATCTTCCCTTCCCCCTCACCATTACCCTCCATCTCACTCTGTCCACCGCAGCTCTCCAACCTTCATCCACATTCAAACCTTTCCCCAAAATATCTCCCTAACCCAATCTTCAACCTTCACCTCGGCCTTCCCCTCCCCCTTCCTCCTTCTACCTCGGATCTCATCACTCTTCCCACCATCCTTTTCTCATCCATTCTCTACATATGCCCAAACCATCTTAATACACCCTCTTCCGCTCTCCCCACTATTCCCCTCTTTCATCCACACATTTCTTTTATTCCTTCGTTCCTTATTTTATCTACCCTCCTTAACCCACATATAGCCCTCAATCTTTTCATTACAAAAATCTCTAATCTTTACCTAATCTGAGCATTCATCACCCATATTTCACACCCAAACATTGCACATGATAGACACATACTCTCAAACATTCTTACCTATATTTCCTTTGATATTCTCCTCTTCTTCCATAATTCCCTCAGTCTCCGCATCACTTTCATTCCTTCCATCACTCTATTTTTTATTTCCCCATCCATTCCCCCTTTTTCCTCCACTAGCATTCCCAGATATTTAAGCTCTTCTACCGCATCAAATTTCTCTCCCCCCACCTCGACACCCCCATTCCTCCCCTCTTATTGCTTCATACTTGCCCCCAATCCTCATCACTTTATTCTTTGTTGAGTTTACCCTTAATCCCTTAGACGCACATTCCCTCACAAACACTTTCACCAACATTCTCATTTTCTCCCCAGATTCCGCAACTAGCACCACATCATCCGCAAGCAACAAGACATTCACCTCCCATTCCCCCTCTCCACTTCTCAATCTATTACCCTTTCCTTCCCTTCCCTCTCCATTTTCCTAACAATACCATCCATTAACACATTAAACAACCATGGAGACATAACACACCCCTGTTTCAGTCCAACTCCCCCGTTAAACCATTCAGTCAGTTCCCTCCTCACCCTCGCTATACAGTTCTCATAAAATGATTTAATTCCATTCAATAATCTACCTCTCACTCCCCCTCCCTTAAAACCTCAAACAATTTCCTCCTACAAACTCTAACATACGCCTTTTCCAAATACATAAAACGTACATACCCCACTTTATCTTTCTCACGCAATTTTTCACCAATCATTCTCAGTGTAAACACCCGATCCACACATCCCCTACCTTCTCTAAAACTTCCCAGTTCCTCCCCCACTATATCTCTTGTCAATTCTTTCACTGTCGATACTAATACTCTCCCATAAATTTTCCCTACTACACTCAACAATTTATCCTCCTATAATTCTTACATACCATCTTATCCCCCTTCCCTTTATATATCGTCACTATACAAGCATCTTGCCACTCCTGAGGTACTTTTCCCTCTCCCCAACACACATTAAACATTCTCACCAACCAGTCAACTATCACTACCGCTCCCACCCTTATCTTCTACCCATATATACCATCCATTCCTGCCAACTTTCCTTTCTTCACCTTTCCCACAGCTACTTTTACCTCCTCTCTACTAATATTCCCATCTTCTTTTAACAACATCCCTTATTATTCTCTACTACTCCCTCGCCCCCTACCCTCGTCAACAAATCACTAAAGTGTCTCTTCCATCTCTCTCCCACCTCCCTCTCTCCTTGCATCATATCATCATCTTCCCCCTCACTCCCTCTCCCCCTCCTCTCACCCTCTTTTCGCTTTATTTCCCTCCCTCCAAAACATCTTACTCTTTTACTTAAAATTCTCTGCAACTTTCAACCCCACTCCTCTCCCACTCTCCTTTTCGCTCTCTTCACCTTCCTCTTCACCCCTACACCTCTCCTTATACTCTTCCCAATCCCTACCCTCCTTCGTACTCAAATACTGGCAGAAGGCCTCCTTTTTCCTCTCAGCCTTATAATCCAACTCTTCATTCCACTACTCACTCCATTTTCTTCTGCCATAACTTATTTTTTTCACTCTACACACTCTTCTCGCAACCTCCACCAACGCTCTCTTCAGTTTACTCCACTCATTCTCAACTCCTTCCACCTCACTCCTCTTAACCTCTCAAATTCTCCCTTATACCTCTTGGGTAGTAACTTCTCTTCTCCTCATCTTCTAAACACTCCACCCGTACTATCTACACCACCCTCCCTCTCCCTCCCACTTTCTCCCAACCTCCTTTAACTTTTATTTTCGCCACCACCAAATAATGGTCCGAAATTCCCATCTCAGCTCCCCTCAGCACGTTGACATCCTACAACCTACTCCTCCATCCTCAGCTCACACACACAAAATCCAACAGCCCCCTTTTCCCATTTACACAACTCACCCAGATATACTTGTGATTTTCTTTCTTTTCAAACCACGTGTTTCCAATCATAAGACCCCTTGCCTCACACATTCCAACCATTTCAGGCCTGTTTTCATTTACCCCTCCAATTGGTCTTATTACCGTGTTCACCCTTCTTACATCCACCCTTATATTCAAATCCCCCATCAGACAAACATGATCCCTACAGTCAAAACCTCCCACACACTCACTCAAACTCTCCCAAAATATCTCTCTCCTTTTCATTTACTCCTACTACTGGTGCATAAGAGCAAATAAAAACCCAATACTCCCTTCTTAACTTTAATCCTACCGAAACTATTCTGGCCCCCATTCTTCCTCTCCATTTTACATAACTCCACCACTTATCTCTCATAACAATTGCTACACCCTCCCTTGCTCTCACCCTCCCATTCACTCCAGCGTACATCCCTTTATATTTCCCAAATGCCAAATCCCTCTTATCTTTAGAGTGTCGTTTCTGCTAAGAAAAAAAATTGTTGAAAAAAAAATTGTTGAAAAAAAATTATTTTTATCGGATTCTCCTGAAAATTTCAGTGTCTATAGCTTTTTCCCGACGAAAAAAAATCCATTTCTAACGTTTTTACGAAGGATTTACCGTTTAAAAGTTCTGTTGGAAATTTAAGGTATTTTCAAATCCATGGTGAGGGCTCATAAAAAAATATTTTGGTCTGAAATTTGGTCGGTATATTCCAAATTCTAATAGCTACAAAATTTTATAATAGAGTTTGGTCCTCTGCGTTACAAAAAAAAATGTTATATGTCCTTGCTTGACCAGGTGTAGAAATTTTTTTTCCAATTTTGAAAAAAGTCACACCTTTGGACATAAAAATTTGTAAAAAAAAAAAAAAACTCTATGTTTAATTTTTGGCACACGATAGATGATGGATATATCTAAATCTTTTATTTAAAACTATTTTAAAACTATTTGTTTGCTTCGAGATAAAGCTTATCAAAAATGGCCAATTTTCAACGAAATTTCAAAATTTCCAAAGTTTGAGAGTCTATATTTTGGTCTGAAATTTGGTCGGTATATTCCAAATTCTAATAGCTACAAAATTTTATAATAGAGTTTGGTCCTCTGCGTTACAAAAAAAAATGTTATATGTCCTTGCCTGACCAGGTGTAGAAATTTTTTTTCCAATTTTGAAAAGTCACACCTTTGGACATAAAAATTTGTAAAGAAAAAAAAAACAAAAAAAATTTTTTTTTTTTTTGGCACACGATAGATGATGGATATATCTAAATCTTTTATTTAAAACACTTTTTAAAACTTATTTGTTTGCTTCGAGATAAAGCTTATCAAAAATGGCCAATTTTCAACGAAATTTCAAAATTTCCAAAGTTTGAGAGTCTATATTTTGGTTGAAATTTGGTCGGTATATTCCAAATTCTAATAGCTACAAAATTTTATAATAGAGTTTGGTCCTCTGCGTTACAAAAAAAAATGTTATATGTCCTTGCCTGACCAGGTGTAGAAATTTTTTTTCCAATTTTGAAAAAAGTCACACCTTTGGACATAAAAATTTGTAAAGAAAAAAAAAAAAAAAAAAAAACCTCTATGTTTAATTTTTGGCACACGATAGATGATGGATATATCTAAATCTTTTATTTAAAACTATTTTAAAACTTATTTGTTTGCTTCGAGATAAAGCTTATCAAAAATGGCCAATTTTCAACGAAATTTCAAAATTTCCAAAGTTTGAGAGTCTATATTTTGGTCTGAAATTTGGTCGGTATATTCCAAATTCTAATAGCTACAAAATTTTATAATAGAGTTTGGTCCTCTGCGTTACAAAAAAAATGTTATATGTCCTTGCCTGACCAGGTGTAGAAATTTTTTTTCCAATTTTGAAAAAAGTCACACCTTTGGACATAAAAATTTGTAAAAAAAAAAAAAAACTCTATGTTTAATTTTTGGCACACGATAGATGATGGATATATCTAAATCTTTTATTTAAAACTATTTTAAAACTTATTTGTTTGCTTCGAGATACAGCTTATCAAAAATGGCCAATTTTCAACGAAATTTCAAAATTTCCAAAGTTTGAGAGTCTGTATCTTGAACCAAACATTTAGGTTTTAAAAATGTCTTAAATAAAAGTTTTAGATTTATCCCTTCTTTAATTAAATAATATCCAAATTTAGAAAACATTAAAGACAGGGATTTTTTTAAAATAATTTTTTTCTCCGAAGGAGTATGTTTCTTACAAATTTTTTTCAAAAAAATTTTGACTTTCTACAATCAATCGCTATCCGTAATATTCCAAAATGTTTTCTGTTAATTTTGTAGAAATTGGGGCTAAGAAAATACAGGGGAGTTTTTGGGTCATTTGGACCATTATTTTACTACTTCTAATCATTCTCGTTTTAAATTTTGACCTCTTATAACTTTTAAACCTTTAGAAAGTCAGAAAAACGTCAGAAATCGAAAGTTCTTAGATTTAAAAAATGCATATACACTGTGAATTTCAGCTCAATCTGTCAAATAATAACAAACCGGTTTTCATTTTGGATATGCTAGACTATCCAACCTCCTTTCTTCCATCATAATCCCCACTTCTTCCCTCTTCTCTTCTTTGTTCACCCCATTACATTTAGAGTCCCCACTTTTAATACCTCTGAACCCCCCATTCTTTCCAGACATCTCCACAATTTATCCTCAATCGTTCCCGAACTGTACCTTTTTACGGAGGGACCCACCACCTAAGGATACAACCAGTTCCTTGAGGACACTACCCCTAAGCTAAATAAACCACCCCAAACTCACACCTCAGCTATCTCCCCCAATCATTCATGAATTCATTCCTATTCCCAATATTTAAAAATATTTAATAATTTCACAATTATCAAAGTAAAAAGGAAAAATTAATAAGACTTTTGTTATTTACAGGAACAATAAAACTAAAAAAAATCTCGACTAAAACTTATAATGCATTTGCTCTGTTTTTTCCAAACATGGTGAAAATCGGTTAACAGGCCACTATACTAAAGAATTACATGTATAAAAATCTACAATAGAATACAAGTAATTTAAAATTGTAATGTGGCCCGGAGCTCTCCACGCTTCTCACCTACTGTGAATTTTATACTGTGGCTTTCTAGCCCAGTATCTCTCTTCGCTAAAGTAGAGAGCAATACACTTTTCAACCGGCAACGTTTTTTCTTGATGGTGCATTTGCAAACTTTTTTGTTATCTTGTTTCATCAACGGCTTGCTACCACTGTTTGATAATTCTACAGCATTGCTAACAACAACAATCTACAGTGACGTTATTCACAGGTATACAACTGTTTTAATAGCCTAATTTTTCTATCTTTCTGTTATTCGTGTTGTTACTAGGCCTCAGTTTATATTTTTTCTCCTATTCTATATACCCTACTCCCTTTTTCTACAGGCTCTTGCCTCGCAAATCCTTATCATCACAGCTACAGTGATCGTGCACGGCATTTACTGTCCCAGCTTCTCTGAATCTACTTTTGCTGGCACCAGCTTATTTGGCAACTTCCGCTAGGTAAGGTTGGAATGAGAGAGTACTTCTTTAATTATTATTATAATTATTATTATTATTATTATTATTATTATTATCATATATATATATATATATATATATATATTATATATATATATATATATATATATATATATATATATATATATATATATATATATATATATATATATATATATATATATATATATATATATATATATATATATATATATATATATATATATATATATATATATATATATATATATTATATATATATATATATATATATATATATATATATATATATATATATATATATATATATATATATATATATATATATATATATATATATATATATATATATATATATATATATATATATATATATATATATATATATATATATATATATCTGTGTAGTACCATTGGTAATCATTTATTTTACATTCTGTTTCTATCTCCTGCTAATGATCATGATGCACACATTTACATTGTTGCGGGACAGTGTCAGATGGGTGGATCATGGCATTACTGGGAGATATCACTAGTTGTATTTTCTTTTTTATCATTTACAGCTAGGGTTCAAATTCAAGTTCAAATTCTTGTTTTTACTCAAGTTCACCTACTTGTTATACTTGCATATGTTCTACTGTGTAGACTCCAAATCATTTATTTTTGTGTAAAATAAAGAAAAACCCAAGCCTTCGTTTCAACACCCCATCAAATTACTGGAGTCAGACTTTTCACAACTAAAGAGTGGTGACCCTGGAGTGACGATTTGGAACACAGTAATATAATATAAATTTGTGCTCATCTTACTACAATTCCTGGCAATGATGAGTTTTTTTTTTTTTATGTTAAAATGAAATGAATTTTTGAAATATGATATATAGTAATGAACATATATTAAGGTATTACCTCAAGATGTGGTAATACAATTAATAAGTTTGCACTGTGACTGTATGATTGTAAAGGTTTTGCTTTGAACTGAACGATTAAATTCCAATGTTATCAGAATTAAAAATTTACAAACTTGCCAAAAATTAAAGTAATTAATAAAATACTAACTGCAAATTATATTAAATATAACATAAGAAAAATATTCAAATTAAGATAACACTTGCTATTTACATAATTTTATAAAGTACAACTGTAAATGTGTGTGTGTGTGAGTGTAGGTGTGTGTAGGTGTGTATGTGTGCGTGACCAACTTTTAAAATAGATCAGGAATTAAAACAAAAACAAAAAATTATTAAAATTACTTGTTTAATATAAAAATTTAAGTTATAAAAGACACTTTAAAAATTACTCTTTTATAATATTTAAAAAAAATCAAAAGTTGTTATTAATAATAATAATAATAATAATAATAATAATAATAATAATAATAATAATAATAATAATAATAATAATAATAATAATAATAATAATAATAATAATAATAATAATAATAATAATAATAATAATAATAATAATAATAATAATAATAATAATAATAATAATAATAATAATAATAATAATAATAATAATAATAATAATAATTGTTTACAAACATGAGAGAGAGAATGTTTGTTGAAATACAAAACAGTACAGAAAATTATACATCTTATATATATGATTGTGCAACTGTAATACGTATAAAGGCATGTATTACATACATTTATGTGTTGCAGTAATATTGAATATAACATTTATATAATTGAGTGCATTTTGCAAGTAATAGGTTTATTTGTTTATGCACGAAATATTATGTACTTAGTTGGATTTTCCTACTATTCCAATTGATAGAAAGAGAGTGGGAAATATGGTAAAGAGATTATAACGGCCTTTCGCTTCACCCTTCTATAATTACCCCAACTTTGTTAGTAGGTATGGAAAAACTCTTCTCCACTCAGATTCTAAGTACACGTGAGACCTTTCTTTCAGTGAATTAGAGTAAAAAAAATGCCAAATAATATCTCTTTATAAATGACAGATAATATGTAAATTTGCCAGACGAATTAAGGTTTATTTACAATATATTATATTTTTTGTGCGTAAAATCCACCACTGCCTCTGTCTTTGACAAAGGAATGATCATAAAGTGTTCATCTTAGATAGAAGGAGGAATGAGAGATTTAGAACGAAACAAAGGAAAGAGGCCTTAATAAATACAGAGAAATATTTATTCGGCCTTTCTACATAAATGTAAATAGATAGGAAGAATACTTGCTTGATATCAATCTAGATTAATTGTGTGTAAAGCAACAAAACAAAGATATGCTAACATATGTCTGCCCCTCCAAAATAAACACATTATACCTACGATTATACGAAGAAACAGAAGGCATGCAGATACCCTTAACACATAAAAGAAAAAAGTAATTGATTAATGAAATATAATTAAAAGATTCTGTTTTATTAAAAAAAGAAGGCAGAACTAATATTGCACAAGAAAATAATAAAAAAAGATACACTTACAAAAAA
>SEYY01023806.1:17500-20000 GCA_009176605.1 Armadillidium nasatum
TGAAGACAGATTTTTGATATCACATCTAGAAAAAAAGTTATTTTTTTAAAAAAATCGTAACCTTCCGGAGAAAAAAATTATTTAAAAAGCACGCTACCTATTAATTTCTTTATTTTTGGGTAGTGTTTAGAGGAGGGACAGGGAAACAATGTTTTTTATTGCATTATTAAATGTTATTTGTTTGAAGCGAGATATATACATATTTAGCCTCTCTAACTTTGGAAATTTTTTAAATTTGGTCAAAAATGGACCTTTTTTAAGAGGCTATATATCAAAACCAACGAATCGCATCGAATAAAGCATTAAGAAGACTTTGTAGCCCCATCCCTCTTCTATTCACCCTCAAAAAAATGTTACAGTTGTAGTTTTTTTAAAAACATTTTTGTCCGAAAACGTAGAATTAAAAAAAAAATCGATAGGTGTTCAGTTTTGGGCTTATAACATTTTTTCTGTAACTCTGGGAACAAATGTCTGTTACAAGATTTTGTTGCCAATAGAATTCTAAATATACAATACAAATTTCAGGTCATTCCGAATAGTAGTTTAGCCCCGCCATTTATTTGAAAAGGGTTAAATTTCAAAAAAAAAAAAAAAAATTTTTTTTTGCTGGTATATAGACTCAGAAAAACGCTAGAAATTGACTTTTTTTCACCGGGATAAAAAGCTATATACACTGAAAATTTCAGGAGATTCGGCTTAAAATTTGAAACTGGATTGTCCCCTCAAGTATAATTTGCCATTTTAACCCCAGTAGGCAAACCCCGGTTTTCCCCAATTTTTAGCCGGGGCCGGGGCTAGCCGGAGCCGGGGCCGGGGCCGGGGCCGGGGCCGGGCCAAGCACGGTTATATATATATATATATATATATATATATATATATATATATATATATATATATATATATATATATATATATATATATATATATATATATATATATATATATATATATATATATATATATATATATATATATATATATATATATATATATATATATATATATATATATATATATATATATATATATATATATATATATATATATATATATATATATATATATATATATATATATATATATATATATATATATATATATATATATATATATATATATATATCCCTGCCTTGATAGACTTTTTCGTCTATGTCTTTCTACTTCAACCTTCCCTTCTTGTTGGAAACGTGCGCTCATTCAGCTTATGCCGAAGAAGGGGGACCCCTCTCAACCCTCTAACTATCGTCCCATTTCCTTAACCTCCGTTCTTTCTAAAGTTTTCGAATCTACCCTTAAACAGTAAGATTTGGAAACATCTTAATTCTTCTAATCTTATCTCTTATCTCCATTATAGTTTTCGTAAGAAACGCTCTACTGGTGATCTCCTTTCCCTTCTCTCTGACTCTTGGTCTCCGCTCTTCAGCATTTCGGTGAATCTTTTGCTGTGGCGCTGGACATATCGAAAGCTTTCGATAGAGTCTGGCACAAAGTTTTGATTTCCAAACTTCCCTCTTTCGGAATCTATCCTTCTCTCTGTGACCTTCTCTCTGATTTCCTTTCCGGTCGTTCTATAGCAGCAGTTGTAGACGGCCACAGTTCTTCCTTTAAATCTATTAATAGTGGAGTTCCTCAAGGATCTATCCTATTTCCAACAATTTTTCTACTTTTCATTAATGACCTTCTTTCTGTTACTTCATCTCCTATCCACTCCTATGCTGATGACTCCACCCTTCATTACTCTTTTCAATTTGAAAGGCGCCCCTCTCAACAACAGTTACTAGATGCAAGGAGGGTTGTCTTGGAGCAGCTGACCTCTGATCTATCTCGAATTTCTAATTGGGGCAGAGAAGAACATGGTTGTTTTCAATGCCACCAAAACTCAATTCCTCCATCTCACTACTCGACACAATCTTCCACACAACTTTGATATCTTCTTCGAAAACACTCAACTCAGACCTTCATCTGTTCTTAATATTCTTGGTGTTTCCTTTTCTCGTGATCTTTCTTGGAAAGATCACATTACCTCTCTTTCTAAACAAGCTTCTAAGAGGTTAGGTGTTCTGAGGCGCCTTCAGTATTTCTTCACTCCACCCCAGTTGCTTGCTCTGTATAGGGGTGTTGTTCGCCCCTGTATGGAGCATGCTTCGCACGTCTGGGGTGGTTCCACACCTACAGCTCTCCTAGAGAAGGTGGAGACTAGGGCATTTCTTCTCATCAACTCTCCTGCTCTTTCTAACTCTCCTCAATCTCTTTCTGCCCGTCGAATTGTTGCGCCACTCTCTCTATGCTATAGCTATTACAATGGACACTGCTCTTCTGAACTCTCTTGTCGCATACCTCCTCCACTGAGAAGGGCTCGTGGGACTCGACTTTCTACACAGTCTTATCCTTTCTTTGTCCAACTCTCTGACCCAAGACTCAACCGCTATACTCTGTCCTACATGTTCTCTACCGGTAAAGTCTGGAACACACTCCCTTCTTCTATTTTTCCAACTTCCTA
>SEYY01023806.1:25000-30829 GCA_009176605.1 Armadillidium nasatum
ATATATATTATATATATATTATATATATATATATATATATATATATATATATATATATATATATATATATATATATATATATATATATATATATATATATATATATATATATATATATATATATATATATATATATATATATATATATATATATATATATATATATATATATATATATATATATATATATATATATATATATATATATATATATATATATATATATATATATATATATATATATATATATATATATATATATATATATATATATATATATATATATATATATATATATATATATATATATATATATATATATATATATATATATATATATATATATATATATATATATATATATATATATATATATATATATATATATATATATATATATATATATATATATATATATATATATATATATATATATATATATATATATATATATATATATATATATATATATATATATATATATATATATATATATATATATATATATATATATATATATATATATATATATATATATATATATATATATATATATATATATATATATATATATATATATATATATATATATATATATATATATATATATATATATATATATATATATATATATATATATATATATATATATATATATATATATATACTTCGTTTCACATCAGGTTCTCAAGCTTCTTTTCAACTCATATTGGAATGTCTATGATCCCACGACTTCCTCCTACATAACATCTATCCCACAAATTTACAAGCATTTACACGTACACTGCCCCTTTAAAAAAGTTAAAATGGCGAATTAAAACCACTGTGTGATGATTGGGAGGGAGCTTCCAAACATTACACCTCGTCTAGCAATCAATTCATCATTATTTGGAAGTTGGCTGCTTCCAGTGATGAAGTTATTGACATCATGATTTCAGATCGAACTTGCTCTGGTTCACGGTTCACTTTCTTCTTCAATTTCTGCAAAAGTTGCAGTCTCTTCTCTGATTTTCGCACTTTCTCCAACTCCAATTCTCTTTTTGTAGAACTCATCTCAGGTATTTCAGTGCTCAGACAGCAAACTCTTACCTCCTACATTATCAAAGTCTTTCTTATCCGGGATTATTCTTACACAATCTTATCTTAGTATCCTGTCCTATTACTTCAAGTCTTCCATAAAAACTGCCTCACCTTAAGCCAGAGAGCTTTTTTTTGCTCTTCGGTGAGGTCTCCTGGTCAGACTTTTGGTCGTAATTCTCTGATTTCCTTATAGAAATAAAATAATATTCTACTGTTTTCGTAGGAGAGATCTCATTTATGGAATGATTACTGTTTCCGTAGGAGAGATCTCTTGATTGCGTTAAGAGCATAACCGAAGAAATTATTCATCCCAGAGATCTTCATAATAAAAGGCGATTGGTCCAATCTCATTTTTCTAAATTTATATCGAGTAATAAGACATCTAAAGAAGAGATAGAGAGAGTCTTATGATGATTTTCTGTTTTGTAGAATTTTGATAATCAGCTGAAACAGACAATTCAAGGAAAGAAAAAGTTCTTTCGTCAGGTACACCCCCTGACGTTAAAGTTATTCCAATCTTCGTGGAAATAAAGTCAGTTATAGAAACATCATCTTCTACTTGCGTCCGCCAACTGAGAAGACAATGGAAATTGTTCATAAATCACAACTTCAGTACAAGATGCATTTGAAAGAGTAATTGTGGAAGTGAGACCCGAGGGCTCTTCCATCCGTACAGTTCAACTTAAAGCATTAGCTTCAACATGGTTTGATCTTGAAACGTATGTAATGATCGCACTAAACTGTATAATAAAATCGAGTCCATCGAAATATTAGAATAATAATTAAGGAGATAAAGATCAAAAGAAAGAGGTTTGTGATTCGGAATATGGTGAAATTTAAGCCTTCTAGCCAGAAAAAAAGATATTACAAGCAATTATGTAGCAACAAGTTAATGGGAAATGTACTATTATTAAGCATGGTAAGCAGAGTTGAGATTTTCTTTTACTTTACTTTCCAATTTCATTTTGTAAATTTCATTCGGAAAAGAAGAATACGAGTTTAAGAATGTGACGGTAGGTCCTATTCTACTAAATACAATGTTAATAATTTGTTAGATCTACATTTCTCTCAAAAGGATTTTAACGAGAATTTCAAGAGGCCATATCAATAGCACAATCTTAATTCCTTTCAAATTTTTACCATTTTTACTAAATTAAACTACATATATATATATATATATATATATTATATATATATATATATATATATATATATATATATATATATATATATATATATATATATATATATATATGAGAGAGAGAGAGAATAAATATTATATTTAAAAGCCTAAATTGAAAAAACTTTATCTAAGTAAGTTAATTTTTTTAAAATATTTTCACCTTTACCTCCACCTCCTCCTGATCCTCCTTCCTTCGTATCTTTCATCTTTTTCTTGTCCGGGTTTTTAAACTTGTAAAGATCTATGTCAAATATGCTACCATTTTTCAGTTTACGTCATCTATATAAATTTATATATATATATATATATATATATATATATATATATATATATATATATATATATATATATATATATATATATATATATATATATAT
The DNA here is from genome assembly GCA_009176605.1 of Armadillidium nasatum. Lineage (NCBI taxonomy): Eukaryota > Metazoa > Arthropoda > Malacostraca > Isopoda > Armadillidiidae > Armadillidium > Armadillidium nasatum. Next base: position 27,641 of record SEYY01023806.1, read on the forward strand.
ATATATATATATATATATATATATATATACTCCTCTCAAGATTTATAAAAGCTGAATTGTATTATTTTATTGTAAATGTATTTTAATAGATTTTATAAATTGAATAGTATTTGGAAACTTTTAAAACTGGCAACTGTGGTTTTTGATTGTTGTGGTCCGATAGAACCGCTTTTAGAATATACTTGTTATGAGGCCTACAATGTAATTAGAATAATTGGTATTTTTTATTACTGTGCTTTATTTGAGTGGTTTAAAATAATAAAGTATCATAAATAATATTCTCCTAATACATTAATAAACAGTGATAATTGCAGTGAGTTTTGATTGCCTTATAATTCTTATGTGTAAGGTAGTCATAGTGGGAGCTGAAATATTGAACTAGGTCATACTAAGCAAAAAGTATAATTCCAACACCTCACAGCTTCCCAAAGTGGTGTCAGAAGTGGGATTTTTTGCTTGCTGCAATAACAAGTTATAAAGAAGCACAGTATTTACAAGGAAATATGACAACAAATGGTCATGTGGGTATTCCTATGCCTGTAGAAACAGCACCAAATGATAGCCAAGGGATCTCTGGACATAGTGCCTCACTCAATCAAGGCATAGGAACTTTTGATATGAATAATCAAAACCACAGACCTAATGAATCAACCACTCAGGGCACAGGTAATAATCTACCATATCAAAACAACAATACAGGAATGGGTACCAGACATTTTTATGTAAAACCCATCTCCAAAGAAAAAAGACAATCACAATTGCTAAGCCAGGTAAATTTTCCACCCTATAATGGAAGTGACATACAAAGCTGGCTTAAACACATGGAATTCCAGTTTGCATCATACAATATTACATTATCTTCTGTAAAGTACCGAGCTATAGCAAGGCTTCTACCCACAGAGATAATATGTGAACTACCCAATAATATCCATTCTGATCCAAATGCATTTGGAATAATCAGAGAAATAATTATAAACAAAAATGCATTATCAGAAAGGCAACGAGTACAGATGTTATTATCAGTTAATAAAATTGAGTTTGAAAATCCAAAACAGTTCATAAATAAATTGAAAGAAGTATTGGGTCATAATACTTATGAGCATTTGAATATGACACAACCTGGGATGCTTAAAGAAATTTTATTCCATCATTTGCCTCCTACAGTAGCCGCAGATGTGAGATTCTGCATAAGGCGTTCAAAGGATATAGCAGAATTTGCAACATTTGTAGAAGATGCCATGGAAGATGACCCATATGCAGGAATGAAAATGGATACATTTTCAAATTCTCTGAATCCTGTCTACCAGCCTGCATATTCCACCTGTTACACCAGTTAGACAAACTGAAATGGCTAAAATGCAGGAAACCATTCAGACACTGATAGAGGAAGTACAAGAATTACGAATAGAAATAAATGATTTGAAAAAAATAGGAGAACCACAAAGTGGGATCCCTTGTAGATCCAGATTACCATCCAGAGGAAGATACAATCAAAATGGACCTTACTGCTACTATCATTACCATTTTGGCAGTTTTGCGAATAGGTGTGAGGGGAATGGATGTAAATTTGCAAATAGTGATTACCGAAATCAGCCATCAAATTCGGGAAACGTGGAGAGTGGACCATTGAGGGGTCCACAAGGAATATAAACCCTCCAAATATTATAACAGCTGATCCTATTTTAACCAAATCTAGTCTCAAACCACTGCAGCCTATAAACCCAAATTATAAACCTAAAAATATTAAAATTAATGGGTTTGTACATTGTACAGATTACTCTGATTCCCAAATCATGAATAATAAATATATCCCTTTAAATAGTTCTTATAATATGTGCATGTATCAAAATAATCCATCAATGCTTAACTCAAGTGCCAATGTATGTGCAGTCTCATCCCAAGAGTCCATAAATAAGCCTACTTCATTAATTAAAATTAATTGTGTAAGAAATAGATGTTGTTTTATTTGGGATACAGGAGCAGTCTGTTCCATACTGAAAGCTACAGATGAAGACAGAAAAAATGCTCCAATAGGTCATACTAAGCAAAATGTGTGATTCCAACACCTCACAGCTTCCCATATATATATATATATATATATATATATATAATATATATATATATATATATATATATATATATATATATATATATATATATATATAATATATATATATTATATATATATATATATATATACCATATATATATATATATATATATATATATATATATTATATATATATATATATATATATATATATATATATATATATATATTATTATTATATATATATATATATATATATATATATATATATATATATATATATATATATATATAACAATGGAAGGCACTCCATTGTTACGATTTTGAACTTCAAACTTATTTGATAGTAATTTACGAATGAAATTTATAGCAAAAAGAATGTGCAGTTTTGAATGCAGCGTGAACATATTAAGATCAATTCGTTTGATAACAGAAAGTAAGAAAAAGAATTTTTCGTAAATAATTCACGCGATACGTAAATTATAATTTAATAGTATCTTAGTTAAAGAAGTGAGATTCATAAGCATGTGACCTTTATTAATCGGGGTCATTTTATTGATCGTAATCTACAAAGGTAATAACCCGAGAAAAGGGTTGATAGAATAGATTGGAGAAGTAGAATTCCTCCTGAAAGATTAAAAATAAAAGGAGAAGTAGGATTCCTCCTGAAGAAATTAAGAGAAATAGGAGAAGTAGAATTCCTCCTGAAAGAAACTGAATAGATTGGAGAAGTAGAATTGCTCCAGAAAAGAATAACAGGAGAAGTTTAATACCTCCTGTGAAGAGTAATAGGAGAAGGAGAATACCTCCTGAAAGAATAATTAGATTGGAGACGTTGAATACCTCCAGAGAAGAATAATAGGAGAAGTAGGATTCCTCCTGAAAGAATTTAAATAAATAGATTAGGAGAAGTAGAATTCCTTCTTGGTAGAGTAAATAAATAACAGGAGAAGTTGAATACCTATTTAGAGAGAGAAAAGTCAATTAATCGGAAAAGTTGAATTCCTCATGAGAAAGATATTATATCAAAGTTTACCCTATAATAAGTTACCGCAAGTAGTAAAAAAACCCTTTCCTTTATGAGGAAGAAGACAATAGAGAATTATGAATGAAGTTGTAAATAGCGTAAACAACGGTTT
>SEYY01023807.1:0-20627 GCA_009176605.1 Armadillidium nasatum
ATATATATATATATATATATATATATATATATATATATATATATATATATATATATATATAAAGCCGGATTATTGCAATTTGCAATTTGCTTTATATTTAACAAGAATCTTTTGTAAATCTTTTCTAGAAGGCCATAATAATTATAATACTTCATATTATAATTATTCTACTATATTAATAATAATTATAATACTTCATATTATAATTATTCTATCATTTATTATTATCATTATCATTACTCTTAGTAGTATTACTAAAGGTGGGGCAAGTTGTTATTGAAACTTAGTTATCTATAAAGGATATATCGCCCGCCGCTTGTACTAATTGACGTCATATAGAAGGGCCTATATAAATACGCCCATAAGGACGCCCCCCAACACTACAGGCTTGGCTCGATCTTGAAATGGACCTTCATTCGCACTAAGCGATGAGCTCCAAGTAGCCGGCTGCTTTACTGCTTCGTGTTTAGCATTATGTAAATCATCATCAATGATTTACAAGACCTTCAAAATGATTTACAAAATCTTCCAATACATTAAATTTTAACAAGTAAAATTTTATAACTAAAACAGAAAACAAATATCGAACTATTCTCAAATATATATATATATATATATATATATATATATATATATATATATATATATATATATATATAATATATATATATATATATATATATATATATATATATATATTTGCGAATATTATAATTAAAATAGAAAATTACAATAAATATTATATTTTTATATATATATAAATATATATATATTCTTTTCAATTATTTTTCAGAAATATAGACGTAATATTTCGACGTAGCTTTTTATTTTTGTTTTTTTTTTTTTTATACTTTTTAGCTTTTTGTACCTTGCAGTTTTGTTTTTGAATTTTTTTTTAGTCATTTTGTTTTAACTTTTAATTAGCTATTTAAATACCGTGGGCCGAGCGACTCATTTGCCATAATAAATAAACTATCGAGGAAATCCAATTGTTCTAAATTATCCCTTGAAGCCCACAACCTGGTGGTCAACATTTAATGATAGCAATCAGGACGAAGATTGTTATCTTGTATGAATAAATTGTGACGGTGCTTGTAGTGCTACTGGATTGACCATTGAAAAGGAAAGAACCTATACCGTTAGCAGAAAACACAATATAAAAACCCCATCAGGAAAAATTATTCGTCAGGTCGATTTGTCAGAAAAGTTACGTGTAAAGAAACGTAAGGGTAGCATACAAGGGTAATCCCCCGCCACAGTAATTTGGCGCCCTCCTTACAGGACTGATTCAATATTTTTCAGAATCCAATTCAGAAAAAGACGCAGGCAGAATCAAAGAAGAAACGCCTGAGAAGTCCAAAGAAAAAGGAAATACCCGCTAAAACGCTAAAATTATAGAAGAATAGCGTAGCGAAGAAAATAACAAAATTTTAAAAATTAAAACGTCGTCGTAAGAAGAGCCCAGCATCTCCGAAACCCCAGTTAGCCGAACGTATTTCCCGAAGCGAAGAAAGAAGAAGGAACTCTTGGAATTTGTCATTGAAGAGAATTCCAAAAATCGGATGTCCCAGGAATTCGTTAAAAGAAACATTCCTGACGTTGAAGGGTCGGAACTAGCTAAAAGAAGAGGTTCCGAAATTCGCCATCGCATGTGATCGCACTGAGGAAGAAGCTACGTCGAAGTATTGCGTCCAGGGTCGATAAACTACCAGAACTTCAGTCGCGTAGACCGTCTTCCTTGAGAGAAGTTCCAGGTCTACAAAGAGACTTTTCCATTCCCCCAGTGACTGTGCGAAGGAACGAGGCCGACTTCACCCCAAAATCCAGAATCCATTGGGAAACCCAGTTCTTTGTGGAAGGTGAATATAAATAGAAATAAACAAAGGCGATATATATATATATATATATATATATATATATATATATATATATATATATATATATATATATATATATATATATATATATATATATATATATATATATATATTATATATATATATATTATAATAATAAATAAATAAAAAAAAAAAAAAAAAAAAAAAAATATATAATATATATATATATATATATATATATATATATATATATATATATATATATATATATATATATATATATATATATATATATATATTATAGTAGGAGGATAGCATACATTGCTATATTGCATTTTATCCCAAGTGAAAAACCTAATTTCCTTAGTTAGAACGATTATAGAAAATTTGTATATAAATTTTCTTTAAAAAGATATCATATTCCAATTCCAACAAATAGAGTCAGGTAGAACAACTCAATCAACCGATTTGTTTGGCAAACTAATTAATTAATAAAGATTTGATTGTATGCAAGCCGAGTGAAAGCATAAAAGAAGGAATTTCTGTGCGAAAATTTGGTCTATCACAGATGTACACCGATTTGTTAGCAGTAACATTCATTTTGTCATTTGTTTGTATGTATTTGTTGATACTTATTCTTTGCGTAAAATTTAACGAAAAGATTGAAAAGTGTTTGTTTCCGAGAGAAGCACCATCGTGCTTGTTGAATGTAATATCTGTATAAAAGGAAGTACGAAATACAGTATACAATCTTTTTCTCTCTTACAAATTTCTCCAAACAATTACAATAAAATTGTCTGTACATACATTTGTGTGCTAACAAGCATTCAACAGCCGATAAAAAGCCGGTTTTGCTTGACTCACACACACACAGACACGGCTTCAGCCATATTTGTTATTGACTAAATATCAATACCGGATATACATTATCTCTTCTGAAGCTGAGAACTGTTTTTCGACTCTGCTCAAAACATATAGTGTCAATTGACGTCACATCCGTTACAAAACATACGAACTCAAATTGTTGATTCTCTTTACAACAGAAAACAACAATCTTAAACAGACCAACACAAAAGCCTACATTTCATCAACAAAAGCCTATACTTCAAATTTTCATAGATTCCGACATTTCGTCGCAATTTGTTACTCACAAATTCATCCGTTTTGCTCGCGAATTGTATGAAAAAGTGACACACTTTTGTTGAGAAATTAGCGGAGCAACGCTTATCAACGAGAATTTTAAATATTTCTGTGTGTGCACACACACACACTCTGACGTAAAATTTTAGTTTTAAGCAACATAAAATAAAATATATATATATATATATATATATATATATATATATATATATATATATATATATATATATATATATATATATATATATATATATATATATATATATAGGAATTAAGTTCCTATCATTGTGACACCACTATATATATGTATATTGGCTATAAAATAGCGGTACAGCACGTGAGTTAGTCGATCAAATTAAAACAGCGAAAATTTAGGGAGAAAAGTAAAAAATTGTAAGAGGAAGAAAGAGGGAGACCATAAGTTAGAATCACGGAGCAGATTTTAAGCCCTCCTTCGACACCAAACGTGTCACATAATATTACGCAAGATACACAAACACAAACAGACAACATGAGCAATACAGGCAACAACACTGGTGATGGTAGCAATGTTGGAGCAGGAACAAGTGCTTTTAACTTGCAGCGCCTGTTTTATTCGAAAAGCAAGATTCCGTTATTGGAAGGGCCCGGCTCGGAAACCGGACCCAGTGTGCATTTATGGTTAAAACTGCTGGAGAGGAGTTTTGACGCTGAAGGAATAACTACAGACCAAGAGAAAATTGCAATCGCATGTTGTAACATATCTCCGAAGGAAGCATCCACTGCTAGAATTGTATTGGAGAATTGCTTGGAATGTGCGTGATGCACAGAGCTTCGCGGAGTTCAAGAAAGCCCTTCTGAATAATTTAGCACCTGCAAGCTCAACAAGAGTTTTTGACCAGTTTGAGGAGTTGCTGAGGTTGCAATGGAATAAAAGCACCTCAATCTCCACGCATATAAATCAATCTTTAGGGTACCTCAACAACTTCTTAGAGGAAGTAGAGGGTAGATATAAAGCCACATATTCGCCTGAAGGTCAAAAGATCTTTCTGATGGCGATACTCTACAGTAAACTGCCAAACAGGGCCATGAAAATAGAGTTGAACAAGGCCATGTCAGTAACCAAAACTGTTACAGAGTTAGTAGCAGAGCTGACTGAGAAATTCGGCATGCATAGGCCTGTTTTAGACAAAGTTAGTGCTGTAGATGCACGAGAGGAAAGGGAAGGTGAATATGATAGGAGAACTAGGAAAGAAAATATATGGGATCGACCTTATATGCAATCATATCCTAACTATAATAAATATAATAATTATGAAAGTCGCCAACAGAGAACTAGGGGCCCAGACTGGAGTAAGGGCAATAGGACATCGTGGAATAGTAGTAGGGAAAGAGGCTACGTAAGGGGTAGAGATTTAAGCAAAGGGCCAACAAGACGACGTGACTCCGAGGAACGTGAGAGAAGATCCACGTCTCCTCAAAGGAGAAGTTATGTCAGATGGAATATTCCTGACAAAAAGAAAGGCCAGGGATCCAGGCCTAACCTAAAATATGGATACCAAAAGGAGAGAGAAGGAGTTGGAGAAGACGAAAAACGTCGCTCTAATAGCATCTCTCCAGTCAGATTTCCTGTACCAGGAAAGGAAAGGTCATACCCAAAAGAAGGAAGGGAAAGACCATATTTATCGAAGGCTCCACTACCTAGAAAGCATAAGGTGAATGAGCTCACCGACAAACCCAGTCGAGAAGACATATGGGAACCAAGAGAGTGGAGATGGCCAATAGAGTACCCCTCCGACGAAGAGGAAAACTCAGGCCCAGAGGACACATTATATTGTGATGAAGAGCCAGACGAAAGCGATTATGAGGATAATGTCCACAAGATAGATGAGACATATAATAAAGGGGCCAGAAAAAGAGGATTCTTTTTTAGGCCTGTCTCAAAAGAAACCCATTTTATGGGAATGATAAAAGTTAAAGGGTCCCCCACCGATGACACTCCCACCTTCAAGGCAAAGCACCATGAAACACATGGAACTCATGCTTTTAGTGGCCAAGAAGGCAAATTAAGAGAAAGGTCTAGAGTGTCAGGTTACTATATTCCCTTGGAAATAATCGGGAATAGGGGGCTACACCCAGAATCTTGTTTTACAGATTTGGGATCATCAATAACCCTAATAAAAAGAGACAGATATGAAGAGCTAAAACATGATTGCCAGTTTAAAGTACATAAGGCATATGTTAGCTTAAGATCCATAACAAATGGCAAAATATCTGTATATGGCAGAGTAGCCATAAATGTGAGGATATATAAATATATCCATACTATTAATGCATTAATCGTAGGAGACGATTGCAGTTTCAGAGGCAATGTGTTGCTTGGATGCGACAGCCTGTCTGAACTACCCTTAGTGCTTGATTTCGCACATAATAGACTATATTATAGCCGACAAAAGAGTCGGATACCCACTATAAATCCATTTGCTCCTGAGATTGAGCTTAAATTGACTCACAAGCCATGCATCGAGGAAGATGTAGCCGATGGCACTGGTTCCTTAAAATTGGAACATTGTGAGGAGAGACCGAAACCAAAGGAGCAAGACATAGTCATGTCACCTCCAGGTTTCGAACCAATAAGTCTTCCAAAATTCGGAAGCAACACATATTGGGGATTTTATGAAGATACATACGAACTCATGAAAGATGAGGATAGCCAAAATGACCTAAGTCGTGGTATTTGGGAGGCGAAGGTAAACGAAAATATGTCACTGCCGTTAACCCCCACCGCGCAGTCAAAGGCCCCGCTTTCAGAGGATGAAATTAAATGTAATAATAATGCCAGACATGCAGAATGCCGTAGCATAGGTCGCAAATATAACCCAGAAAAGCCGCTAGGGACAACCTCTGAGCTTGAATGCAAGCAGCCTAAGACGCAAGTGCGCAGCTTAAGACTTGTCAGCCATGTGCCCGTAAGCCTGAGTCTTAAAAAGGGAAAAGCGCAGCAGAGATCGGCTGAAATGCATGATTCTGATGAAGATAATGAGGTAGAGTCCCTCATAGAGAAATTAAAGGACCTAAGTCTTGAAAGTAAGCAGTCCGATATATATAATACCCATGCCAATACCCGTAGCGTAAAGAACCTTCCAGGGCCGCAAGTTAGCTTAAGTCCCAACGAAGAGAAGTGGCCAGGATCGGAAGAAAGGCATGGAAACAGCCAGAAAATTGCTGAAGGAATACATGCCGAGCAATTAAGGATGGTTGGTGAGAAAGCTCTGCCACCACAAGTAAGTCTCGATGAATACCCGCGCCAAGGGATGGCGCGTGATAATAAATGTGCATACCCGCGTCCGGAGACGCGTGAGAATAAATGGAACCCGGGCCAAAGGGCGCGTGAAAATAAATTTTACCCGCGTTGGGAGACGCGTGAGAATGAAAATATCCAGGATGAGAATGAGCATAGCGCTCACCGAAATGTACAGCGTACACCGATCGAGGTGGTAAACTCGCAGAAGAAGTGTAAAAGCCATTCTATAAGTAAGAATGAGCATAACGTGCACTGCAATAGCCATTCCGAAATTGAGAATGAGCACAGCAGTCAAAATATGGAAATGCGTAGCCCAAGTGGGATAGTAAAAGCGCAAGATGTGAAAATTAGTTGTAATAGCCATTCTGAAAGAGAGAATGAGCACAGCTCGCACTATGCTGGTCAATTGATGGAGGAGAATGAGCACAGCAGTCACCATGAAAATTTGCGTAGCCCAAAGGAGGTAGTAAAATCGCAAAGCGTGGAAAATATCTGCAATAGCCACACTCCACCTCAGAATGAGCACAGCATACAAAGCAAAGCAAAGTTGCGTAGAACCAAACATGGTCAAAACCACAACCGAGTTCTCATTAAGCTCTGAAAATGAGAAATCTACCGATAATGACACCAAAATACCCGACTATACAATTCCTACAACCGATTATGACACACAACTCGTTGAAGAAAAAGAACCTAGCTTTATAGCTACCATAGAACAGACGAGAGAGATACCATCAAGCAGTAGGAACTTGTTCGAAGTTACCTTGTGTAGCCAAGAAGGTAAACACTCTCTTCGCGAAGGTCAGTTATTGGTAACTGAGGCTAATAGTGACTTGAGGGAGGATGGATGCATTTTCATCAGAAGTGCTCTATCTCCAGTAAAGAAAGGAAAAATATTGGTAGAAGTACTGAATTTAGGACTCAATGCCATTAAATTAGGAAAGGGAGAGAGAATTACCCGAGTCTTTGAGGTAAAAGAACTACCTGTAAATTCAGTACAACACTCACAAATGCATATAAATAACATACAAAATATGCATCGAAAATACGTGAGGAAGAAAGGAAAAATTATGGAAGAAGAAGTCACCATAAGATGCTTATGAAATTTAAGCACGAGGATGAAATAATTGTATATATTAGGAAGTATTAAGTGCAGCGTGATTAATTGCTTAACCAATAGTCTTTAAGAATGGAAAAAAAAAAAAAAAAAAAAAAAAAAAAAAAAAAAAAAAATAAATATATATATGTATACATGGTTAAGTATAATTATATGTATAAACTGATTAAAATTTAATAAACATAGAAGGAATCCTCAGGAAATTGGTTAGCATCTTCATTATATTGATAAGGATTAATATAGGGAAGAGAAAGTGAGAGGTGTAAGGAATGAGTATGTATTAGAAGCTCGAATGCATGAATCAGCATATGTACTAAGCATGCAAAAATTGCTGTGTCAGAGGTACGATTGAGGAACCTGAAAGTAAGGACAAGAGAGAGTGCATGAAAAGGTCAAAAGAGTGAGGTTGAATGATTAAAAGATCCTCAATGATAGTAATATGTAATCTGATATAAATCACAGCCTAATAAGGACAGCTTCTAATATAGTAACGGGGATATAGGGATATAGAATAAAAGATCCTAGCGCAGTAATTGGTAATAACGTAGGACGGTACAAATGGAAAACGTTTTGAGTAGTTGTGGGTGTGAAGTGAATGGATATAGGAAGTTTGGAATCAGTAGTGATGACAAGGTAGTGAAAGCATGAGCATGAGAACTGTACATTAACTAACATTAAGGTTGTAAATTCATTATTAATTTATTCATTATATATATATATATAATTGAAAATATATGGAAAGGCTTTAACGTCGTAAACACTGTAGTCACATACCACTAAAGTTAAGTTAAATAAGACCGGAAAGGAACAGTAGCCATTCAGGCATATCTTGCTTCGCAGGTCAAGCCATGACATCCATCAGCATGTGGATGTTATACATGGTGCTTCATGTCATCGTGATATCACACACCTACACACAACCAAGCGCAAGCATAATGGATGAATCTGATAAGGTGAAGATAGTGCCAGGAATCATTTTTAACCAAGTAGGACAGACCAGATTTGTAAATGGGTATATTGATCTGAAATTAGACCTACGAAGTACCGAAGCCATTTTTAATAACCTGCGAGAACTGAGAGTAGAGATCATAAAAATACAACAAAAATTGATCGAAAAGGAATCGCAGCGGACCACACGGCAGAAGCGGACAACCTTTAAAAGGATAAACCTGGACTTGCCGCCACGGGAGACACAAACAAAGATCGCAAATGGCATAGGTTTCGAATATTTAAGACGTCGCAAGTATGAAGATCAACAGAACTTGATGAATAACTATAAGGTCAGGAAGTCCGACACCCTTGTGATAAGACATGGATATATGTTATTGGCGGAAATTGAAAAGCTCATGGCAGACCCATGGATACTGTCATATAGAGATCAATCAACCAGGAAAAAGGGGATTGATTGATGGCGCCGGGAAAATATTTCAGGCGATATTTGGAACAGCTGTAGACAGCGACGTGAAACACATACGTCGAGAAATGCAAATATTGACAGATAAAGACGAAGGATATGATAAGGCAATCATACAGATAAGGGATCAACTGAAAGATACAGTGTCAGGGGTAAATAAACTTTTTGATCAAGTAGGGATCATAATCGAAAATGAAAGCAAATTAGAACAGAATATTCATTCCATAGAATATCAATTAGCGGTAGATGAGTTTATTTCCATGGTAACTACGTATCTGAGGAATCTTAATCAAATAAGGACAAAAGTATATAGAATCATTGAAGGGGCAGCATCATACAGAACTCCATTTGATGCGTACAAAATTATCGAACTAATGACCATAATTAAAGATGCCCATAAGGCATTGCAACTAAATTCTTTCGTAGATATACAAGCGGATCCAGTATCTTTTCTAAAATTAACCTGGTCATATTTAGACTTAGATCACACGTATTCACTTGTAACTTTCATACCCCTAACCAATGGAGAGACTTTTACGACTTTTGAAATCTACCCATTTCCCACACAAATCAATACCGGTACATCATACCGAGTCAAATTTACTCCAGAAGAAAAGATCTACTTTATAAATAAAAATAAATTTTTGTACACACACACACTAGTCACGAACAGTTTAAACCGTGTAGGACAGTGCATGATACCCACGCGTGTCCATTAACAAGCCCACTATACACATTCGACATTCCCGATTGTATAGTGATATTATATACTAATGGTTCCTTCAATGCGCTCCACAAATCTTGCGAATTTGAGAAATTAACTACTGACAATATCATCACAGAACACATTCGCTCACACATATTCATTTCAGTAAATACACCCAAGAAAGGTATATTGCATTGTGGGGAGCATCAACCAAAAGAGATACTGTTGAAAGACATATATATATTGAAACCACGATGTACTATTCGTACAAATTACCATACATTTATGAATCCGACACACATAAAGTACAATTCCACTTTAAGTTTAAGTATTATTGATCAGAGAGATTTAAGATTGGATTTAAATATCAATAATCACATAGTGCGAAGTATAATAAATAATACCGCCCATCCAAAGATCACAGGCATAACCTGGAACAAAGCGCTAGATCACATAAACGATACACTTAACACACACCAAAGCTCTTTAAATTACTTACCATCAACAACGATATCTATAGGATTGACTACTGTCATATTTATCATAATCGGAGTGGTAACAGTTGTATGGATGTATAGGCGATATAAAAGGTTGAAATCGGTAGTTAACACTTTTAACGTCACATATGAAGTGCCTGATGTAAATAGAGGTATGCCTAAACGACAAATGGATGTACCTAGAAGTGTGAGAAGATTTGCCAGAGCGAGCAAAAGAATTAAAAGTGCCTTAAGCATGAATAAAAATGTAGAAAAGAAGGAGGATGATGATTATTTGTCTATGAAAGATGTAGAACTAAATGAAAGTATCCCCATAGCACAAATGAGAAATATTGATCTGAAGGAAAGGATAAGTGAGGCGATTGCACATAGTCCCCAAATGATGAGGAAGTTGGCTAGTACACCAGAGCCGGAAAGATAATTAATAACCTGTATCATTTCAACTACAGATGCCACCTATTTATAAAATATCAAAACTAGGATTAAAAAACATCATAACCGAAACACCAGAAAATAGGCTAGATAACAACCCAACATCAAGAACAATAAAGACAGAACTGCCAAACGTGACGGGCGAACATGTGAGTAGCAGTAGTAGTAATAATGATAGTATTAGTAAGAAAGATTATCTCAGACAAATTTTGGGGAATAGTAGTAACAAAAGATATACAACCAGTGAGGTGGTAGAGACCGGTACAACCATAAATAGAATACGAATAGTTGAGGTGGAACAGAAAATAGACTTAATGATACAAAACAATATTAGAATCAGGAAAGCAGAACATGTGATACGACACCTATTAACAGAAATCACCAAACTTAAGGATGTGAATGAAGCTATCAGACAAAAATATGCTAGAATATATATAGGAATGCAAGAGTGTGAGAAAAGTATATTAATTAACGAACTGATATCGATAAATGAGAATAGGAATAAATAGAACCGAATGAGAATAAGGTATAGATGCATAACTTTTACCCACATTTTATATAGTTTCATTGTAAAGGTGTCTGAAGCCTAGTCACTAAATAGCTCACACACAGATAACCATAACAGAACACACAATCATTATGGCTTAGTAGAAGAATGAATTCACTTTTATTCATTTCTAATCTCATTTTCTCATCCACAGTCATTATATTCATTATATTCATTATATAATAATTCTTAGTAATTATATATATAATTATATATATATATATATATATATATATATATATATATATATATAATATATATATATATATATATATATATATATTATATATATTATATATATATAAAATAGACTTTACATGGTAATAACTTTCATATAAGGCAGTGAAATCTTTGTTTTAAACGAGAATAAAAATTGTGATTTTTGCAAATTTTAAAATTTTAGAAGAAAAATTAATTTTATGTTTTCTATTATAACTCAGTAATTACTTAAAAGATTCCCGATTGCTGCGAGTATAGTATTGGAAAAACTTAGAGCTTTGATTTGATATGTTAATTATTAAAATCAATTAACATTTCAAAATTATTATTATTATTATCAGACTACAAGTTTATATATTTAATTATCATTATTATTTTTTTAAAGGGATTGGAAATATTTCAAGTTCAAATTCTTAGATTATAACATCCGGTAAGAATGAATGAAATTCTTTAGTCATAATGCCAGACAGCTTGTCGCCTCTAAAAATATAAACAAAGACACACAAACATACACACACACTGACTATAATCATATGATTTTGTTTCTATTTATAACTCTTAGATAAGAGATTGAAAGTCTTCTTCACAAAGAATGCGATGAAGGAGTGAATTTTCGTTGTGCATATTCGTTTGCTTTGATTGCAGGATTATGTTTGGACTTATATTGCTAATTATTAATACTATGATCATTATCAGTATTATCATCAAATTATTATTATTATTATTATTCAGAATGAATATTGATGATTTTTGAGTGCCTCCGTTGTTAGTGCAGTGTTTGCAAGACGGAAACGAGTGGTATGAAAGCGATTAAAATAATTTTATATATATAATTAAAATATATATATATATATATATATATATATATATATATATATATATATATATATATATATATATATATATATATATATATATATATATATATATATATATATATATATAGTTGGTTGATTTAGCTTGGGAAATTTGATTCTATGTTGGAATTAAGATCTATGCATTTATTTATAAATGTATAAATCTACATTGGAATTTTATGTATTTAATTTTTGTGTTGCATTGTATTTTATGTATTTTATTAATACAATGGTTCTCCCATATATTGGAGATTGTTTGATTTTATCATGATTAATTTGTATTCGTTATCAGGCGTTAATTTATTGTTTATTCCATTTACTTTTAATTCCAGGATTATTTTATTTAATTCACTTACTGATCGATTGTTTCACTCGATCACTTGATTTTAATTTGTTTCGATTAACTTGTAATCGTAATTTTATTTTCGGAATTGAATTTTAATTTTATTTTATTATTAGAGTTTTAGTACCTGAATTTTTGTTTTGATTTGCATTTAATCGATTGTATTATATTTAATCGATTATATTTAACCTTTTTATATTTAATTGATTGTAATCATCTGCTTTGATCGATTGTTTTACTCGATCATATATATAACCATTTTATTTTGGTCTATTGTTAATCGATTGTTTACTCGATTAATGATTGGATTCATTTTATTATGTTAATATTTTTTCATTGCAATTTTGTGTTGTATTATGATTTTGAATTGTTTTATTTCTGCAAGGCCCATGTAGATTGTATTTTCTTAGGATATTTAGGGATTAGGATTTTATTTAATTTTCATTTTTAAATTTTGTTATTGCCGCGTGTTATTTGTTTTCGTTCTTTGAAAAATGCCTTCCGCATTTTTATGACGGCCGGGAGTTTCTATAAAGCCGGATTTTGCAATTTGCAATTTGCTTTATATTTAACAAGAATATTTTGTAAATCTTTTCTAGAAGGCCATAATAATTATAATACTTCATATTATAATTATTCTACTATATTACTATAATAATTATAATACTTCATATTATAATTATTCTATCATTTATTATTATCATTATCATTACTCTTAGTAGTATTACTAAAGGTGGGGCAAGTTGTTATTGAAACTTAGTTATCTATAAAGGATATATCGCCCGCCGCTTGTACTAATTGACGTCATATAGAAGGGCCTATATAAATACGCCCATAAGGACGCCCCCCAACACTACAAGCTTGGCTCAATCTTGAAATGGACCTTCATTCGCACTAAGCGATGAGCTCCGAGTAGCCGGCTGCTTTACTGTTTAGCATTATGTAAATCATCCTCAATGATTTACAAGACCTTCAAAATGATTTACAAAATCTTCCAATACATTAAATTTTAACAAGTAAAATTTTATAACTAAAACAGAAAACAAATATCGAACTATTCTCAAATATATATATATATATATATATATATATATATATATATATATATATATATATATATATATATATATATATATATATATATTATATATATATATATATATATAATATATATATATATATATTTTTTTATTTTTTTTTAATTATATATTTATATATATATATATATATTTTTTCAATTATTTTCAGAAATATAGACGTAATATTTCGACGTAGCTTTTTTATTTTTGTTTTTAGTTAAATTTTTAGCTTTTTTAGTTTTTAGTAAATTTTTTAGTATTTTTAGTTTTTGGTTTTAGTTTTGTTTTTTTTAATTAGCTATTTAAATACCGTGGGCCGAGCGACTCATTTGCCATACAAATAAACTATCGAGGAAAACCAATTGTTCTAAATTATCCCTTGAAGCCCACAACCTGGTGGTCAACATTTAATGATAGCAATCAGGACGAAGATTGTTATCTTGTATGAATAAATTGTGACGGTGCTTGTAGTGCTACTGGATTGACCATTGAAAAGGAAAGAACCTATACCGTTAGCAGAAAACACAATATAAAAAACCCATCAGGAAAAATTATTCGTCAGGTCGATTTGTCAAGAAAAGTTACGTGTAAAGAAACGTAAGGGTAGCATACAAGGGAATCCCCCGCCACATATATATATATATATATATATATATATATATATATATATATATATATATATATATATATATATATATATATATATATATAAAAAAATAAAAAATAATAAAAAAAAAAAATAATATATAATATATATAATATATATATATATATATATATATATATATATATATATATATATATATATATATATATATATATATATATATATATATATATATATATATATATATATATATATATATATATATATATATATATATATATATATATATATATATATATATATATATATATATATATATATATATATATATATATATAGATATACAGAATACTTAAGTTTCTTGATAGATTGGAACGCTGTATCAGTCTCGTTCTTCTTCTAACCAGATATAAAGATGAAGTTTTTATCTTACAATAAGCCAACGAAGATCCGAAATTTAAACAAATTTTACTATTATCAAAAATCATTAATCAATAATTAAATTTGATTTTGAGAAGAATTATCAATAGAAAATTCAATTACAATTAACTATATTATGTTTTAATAGAAGTAATTTATGAAGTAAATTATCAAATAAGCACAAATGAAGTAACTTTACCACAACACTCAACAATAGTTCACCCTCTAAGATCTAGACTTTTATTGACTCAAGGCTCCCGCTTGCGATATATATAAAGGCAAATTCAAGCATTGAAATTTGTATTTTTTCGTCGAAAAACGTTTTCCTTTAATAGAGGAAAAAATTTGACTATGTTAACTGAAAGTTTTCAATTATGTTCCCGTTGAGAAAATTAATTAGATTTTTAAGAGATTTGAAATTATTATATAATTTTTCATAAATTAAAACAAATTGAAATATGTAAAAAAAATAAAACATAAATTATATATAATTAAGAAAAAAAATTCGCTTAAAATAAAGGAAAGTGAAAGTTGGCAACTAGTCACATGACAATCAGACGCCATTTTGCAATATAATTCTGCAGTTAATATTTAGTCAATTTTATATCTAAATAAATAATAAGATTACTAAATGGTTTTAATACTCGGCATGACCTAGAAGATACATTAAGTAAATTTTACAAGTTTCAACTCAATAGGAGAAGTAGTTTTTAAAATATAAGGGTTTTTATATGGAAAAAAGGCCTACCTTTTTAATTATGATAATTAAGATAATTGACTAATTAAAATGACTAAGTCATTGGACCTGATGTGTATCAGAGTATTAAGAACAAGATGACATAATAAAGAAAACGAAAAACTCATTTTTAATACCGAAAAATTTAAATTTAGTTTGTAATATGTAAATTAGAAATTCTCAGAGGATATATATATATATATATATATATATATATATATATATATATATATATATATATATATATATATATATATATATATATATATATATATATATATATATATATATATATATATATATATATATATATATATATATATATATATATATATATATATATATATATATATATATATATATATTCTGAATTAGGGGTTATTATATAACAAAAGAAAGGTAATAATGTGTAGATAAAGAATTTGTTATTAAAAATTGTACCAAATGATGTTATAAAAAATTATAACCAAAAGAAAGGAAAATTATGATAAAAATTGTCAACATTTTAGTAAGATAAGTGATAGAAAAAATAGGCTCTAAAATAAATTTTAATGATTAAAACTATGCTACTAACATAGATGCATATAAATTTTGATTTTGATCGAGCCCCCCAATCACAAAAAAAGGGGAAAACTTCTGTCATTCATTTGCATTTTAATGAGTTAAAACCAAACCTGGTTGTGAGTTGACAAAATTCGCAACACTTTTTAACTACAGTGTTACCCAGGACATGGAAAGCATAAATATGATGCAAATATTTCATATTAAGCAAAAAAAAAGTTATTTTCATGTTTTTTCATTACGCCATATGTATTTTTATCGTAAATTTATCTATTTTAAGCTATTTTAGCAGACGACAATCTGTATTTATATAGAAAAATTCATCAAATTAACCATAACAAACAAAAAGATACATTGAATACGAGCATAAATAAAATCAAAATACTAAAATTATTAATTTAATTGAAGATAATTTTTCCTACATTTTGCTTTTTAACTATAGTTTTATTACTAAGACCTTACTAATATATTAAAATACAAAGGAAAACATTTATAAATTAAAACAGTAAAAGCAATGATTACATAAGCAAATGTATATGTAAACTAAACAGCCATATTTATCACATAATCATTTCTACAAACATATACAAATAGCTTAAAAGACTTATTCAATGAAGCAAAAATAGGTAAATTACTATTTAAAAGCACCGTCTATTCAAAATTATAAAGCATTTTTTTCTTCAAACATCGGATATAATATGCAAAATACGCATATTGATGACATAAATTATCTTAAGTGAACGAGAACAATTACCGAAAATATACACAAATATATACATTTTATGTTATTTTCGGCTTTCCTTATATCTTTTTTATAAACCAAAAGGTGACAATAATATATATATTTATACTAATGAAATGAGTAGGTTTTATACTGAACATAAAGATTTTTATGTTAATTACATCAAATTACACAAGAATAAGCAAACTAGGGCAGAAACATCATACTAATGATGCTTAAATTCTTACACAATAAAGAGATATATTCACAATAAGGATAAAATAATAATCTTTTTTTCAGATTTTATCCAGAGTATTCTCCTCATTTACCATAAAATCCATCATTTTCCACCATTTTCAAATTAAAATAACTCATTTTAACCTATTTCGGATTCAAACTTCATGTTTCTTTAAAATGAGAATGTACCATGACATTAAAGTTTCTCTTAGCAACATTCTTCATTTACATTTGATATGCTGAGAATGATATTATTTAACAAATATCAAGTAAAAGTGAGGGTTCTTTACTAAAATAAAGTAATCAAACCATACGTAATCATAAAAAATCGGATATTTTCTTAGATAAACACCTAAAAAATTAGGCCTAATTAACATACCCTCAGCTAAGAAATCATTACCAAGCATTCAAATATGATGCAAATATTTCATATTAAGCAAGAAAACAGGTTATTTTAATGTTTTTTAACGCCTATGTATTTTTATAGTAAATTTAGCTATTTTAAGCTATTTTAGCAGACGACAATCTGTATTTATATAGAAAAATTCATCAAATTAACCATAAAAAAAAAAGATACATTAAATACGAGCATAAATAAAGTCAAAATAATAAAATTATTAATTTAATGGAAGATAATTTCTAATACATTTTCGCTTTTTAACTATAGTTTTATTACTAAGACCTTACTAATATATTAAAATACAAAGGAAAACACTTATAAACTAAAAAAGTAAGGTAATTAAAAGCTATATTCATCACATAATCATGTTTACAAACAAGTATAAATAGCTTAAAAGACTTACTCAATGAAGCAAAAATAGGTAAATTACCCTTTAAAAGCACCATCTATTCGAAATTATAAGCATTTTTTTCTTCAAACATCGGATATAATATGCAAAATACGCATACGATGACATAAATTATCTTCAGAGAACAAGAACAATTTGCGAAAATATACTCAAACATATACATTTTATGTTATTTTAGGTTTCCTTATATATTTTTTATAAACCAAAAGGTGACAATCATATATTTATTCTTAATGAAATGAGTACGTTTTTATTCTGAACATAAAGATTTTTATGTTAATTACATCAAATTACACAAGAATAAGCAAACTAGGGCAGAAACATCATACTAATGATGCTTAAATTCGTACATAATAAAGAGATATATTCATATTTAGGATAAAATAATAATCTTTTTTTCAGGTTTTATAAAGAGAATCATCCTCATTTACCATAAAAATCCATCATTTTCCACCATTTTCAAATTAAAATAACTCATTTTAACCTCTTTCGGATTCAAACTTCATGTTTCTTTAAAATGAGAATGTACCATGACTTAAAGTTTGTCTTAGCAACATTCTTCCGTTACATTTGATATGCTGAGAATAATATTATTTCACAAATATCAAGTAAAAATGAGGGTTCTTTACTAAAATAAAGTAATCAAACCATACGTAATCATAAAAAATCGGATATTTTCTTAGATGAATACCTAACAAATTAGGCCTAATTAACATACCCTCAGCTAAGAAATCATTACCAAACATTCAAATATGATGCAAATATTTCATATTAAGCAAGAAAACAGTTATTTTCATGTTTTTTCTAACGCTTTCAATGTATTTTTATAGTAAATTTAGCTATTTTAAGCTATTTTAGCAGACGACAATCTGTATCTATATAGAAAAATTCATCAAATTAACCATAACAAACAAAAAGATACATTGAATACGAGCATAAATAAAATAAAAATAATAAAATTATTAATTTAATGGAAGAAAATTTATTCCTTATTTTACTTTTTAACTACTTTTTTATTACTAAGACCTTACTAATATATTAAAATACAAAGGAAAACACTTATAAACTAAAAAAGTAAGGTAAATTAAAAAATATTCATCACATAATCATGTTTACATACAAGTATAAATAGCTTAAAAGACTTACTCAATGAAGCAAAAATAGGTAAATTACCCTTTAAAAGCACCATCTATTCGAAAATTATAAGCATTTTTTTCTTCAAACATCGGATATAATATGCAAAATACGCATATGATGACATAAATTATCTTAGAGAACAAGAACAATTTGCGAAAATATACTCAAACATATACATTTTATGTTATTTTAGGTTTCCTTATATATTTTTTATACACCAAAAGGTGACAATCATATATTTATTCTAATGAAATGAGTACCTTTTATACTGAACAAAAAGATTTTTATGTTAATTACATCAAATTACACAAGAATAAGCAAACTAGGGCAGAAACATCATACTAATTGAATGCTTAAATTCGTACATAATAAAGAGATATATTCATATTTATAAAAATAATAATCTTTTTTTCATGTTTTATCCAGAATATCATCTCTTCATTTAATCATAAAAATCCATCATTTTCCACCATTTTCAAATTAAAATAACTTATTTAACCTATTTCGGATTCAAACTTCATGTTTCTTTAAAATTAGAATGTACCATGACATAAAGTTTCTCTTAGCAACATTCTTCCGTTACATTTGATATGCTGAGAATAATATTATTTCACAAATATCAAGTAAAAGTGAGGGTTCTTTACTAAAATAAAGTAATCAAACCATACGTAATCATAAAAAATCGGATATTTTCTTACATGAATACCTAACAAATTAGGCCTAATTAACATACCCTCAGCTAAGAAATCATTACCAAGCATCAAATATGATGCAAATATTTCATATTAAGCAAAAAAACAAAAAGTTATTTTCATGTTTTTCCTAACGCCATATGTATTTTTATCGTAAATTTAGCTATTTTAAGCTATTTTAGCAGACGACAATCTGTATTTATATAGAAAAATTCATCAAATTAACCATAACAAACAAAAAGATACATTGAATACGAGCATAAATAAAGTCAAAATAATAAAATTATTAATTTAATAGAAGAAAATTTCTATATTTTGCTTTTTATCTATAGTTTTATTACTAAGACCTTACTAATATATTAAAATACAAAGGAAAACATTTATAAATTAAAACAGTAAGAGCAATGATTACATAAGCAAATGTATATGTAAACTAAACAGCCATATTTATCACATAATCATTTCTACAAACATATATAAATAGCTTAAAAGACATTCAATGAAGCAAAAATAGGTAAATTACTATTTAAAAGCACGTCTATTCAAAATTATAAATTTTTTTCTTCAAACATCGATATAATATGCAAAATACTCATATTGATGACATAAATTATCTTAAGTGAACAAGAACAATTACCGAAAATATACACAAATATATACATTTTATGTTATTTTCGGCTTTCCTTATATCTTTTTTATAAACCAAAAGGTGACAATAATATATTTATACTTAATGAAATGAGTAGGTTTTATACTGAACATAAAGATTTTTATGTTAATTACATCAAATTACACAAGAATAAGCAAACAAGGGCAGAAACATCATACCAATGATGCTTAAATTCGTACAAATAAGAGATATATTCACAATTAGGTCAAAATTATAATCTTTTTTTCATTTTATCCAGAGTATTCTCCTCATTTACCATAAAAATCCATCATTTTCCACCATTTTCAAATTAAAATAATCATTTTAACCTCTTCGGATTCAAACTTCATGTTTTTTAAAAAGAATGTACCATGACTTAAAGTTCCTCTAGCAACATTCTTCATTACATTTGATATGCTGTGAATGAAATTATTCAACAAATATCAAGTAAAAGTGAGGGTTCTTAACTAAAATAAAGTTATCAAACCATACGTAATCAAAAAAATCGGATATTTTCTTACATAAACAAAAAAATTAGACCTAATAAGATACCCTCAGCTAAGAAATCATTACCAAGCATTCAAAT
>SEYY01023808.1:5000-22500 GCA_009176605.1 Armadillidium nasatum
GTACAAAGTAATGCAAGTTATCTCGAGTGGTGGAAAATAAAGAAAATATTCTTAATTGAGTCTCTTCGCTCAATGTTATCTAACTTATCTTCCTGGTAGTTATCTTAGCGAACATGTTTAGAAGCACAAGCAAATCATACTGTATGATGTTAAAAAAAAAATAAGGAAAAAAATAAATAAAAATACGCTAAAAGTTTAAGTTTTAAAATATAACTTGGCTTTCCTAAGACACAAGTATAAAACTTTAAATCAATAAATGAGGGTAAGTTCGGAATAGTAGTTGGCGAGATACCTAATAAGTTAGGTACTCATTTCTCATCTTGGTAACTCCTTCAAGCAACACTAAACCTCTCTCTTTTTCGAAATACAGAATCTTTATTGGAAAAGAATTGATAGTTTTTTCCAAATGTTTTTAGAAATGATTTTTGTCTTAACAATTTTATATTTTTAAAAGTATATTAGAAATAACATTCAAGATCCGCTTCCATATCCACAATGATGTATGAAATAAAGATCTACATCCGCGTCTGCGAATGCTTAAATTCTGACGTTCTATGTCAGTAGATTTCAAAATATTTATCATCCATGACAACAATATATATATATATATATATATATATATATATATATATATATATATATATATATATATATATATATATATATATATATATATATATATATATATATATATATAATATATATATATATATATATATATATATATATATATATATATATATATATATATATATATATATATATATATATATATATATATATATATATATATATATATATATATATATATATATATATATATATATATATACTATATATATATATATATATATATATATATATATATATATATATGGGGGAGACCTCTTTATAATGATCTCTGTGTAGGGACCTTGATGTGTTGTCCTGTGGCACCGATTCTAGAGAACCCGGTGCTCTTATCTCTTAGGTGGTGTAGAGACTGAGATAGATCTTCAGTAGGCTGGGTGTTCTTAGTTCCTCTCACTGACTTTTTGAGCCAACTAGTAGACAGTGGTAGCTACCACTTCTCTTCAGGCCTTGGATCGGAATACCACTTCCAAGGAAGGACCACAGTCGAGGGCAAAAGGATCTGCCAAACCGTGGTATTTACTTGAAGGGAGGAGTAGGTAGGAGCTTCTTCTTCTAGAGGAGATCTGGAGGAAACTGGTTGCTGCCTCTTCAAGAGCTTCTTTTTGCATACTAAAGTGAATAGCTAAACTGCCTGTTTTGACCTACTAAAATTGTCTCTAAAATGGAATGGTGTTATAAATAAATAGTTTGATTTCCACTTTTTATTATTCTAATCAAAAATGCATAGCCTTATTATTATAATTATTTTCTTATAAAGAGTTAAATTAATATATAAAATAATAGTTATAAATAAATAATAGTTGTTAATAATTATATAAATAATATTATTTTAATAAAATACACAAATATTGAACATAAAATAATAATTGATATTTTTTTATAACAAAACATAAATATTAATAAAAAAAATATATTTTAAAATAGTAAATAAAAATGATACTCCAAAATATGAGATATTGTTTTAGTATTATTATCGTTTTATGCATTTATTTTTGGCGCAATTTCATTCGAGGATTCGTATAACATTTCTATTACATTATTATACTTTTTTTGCAAATATTTCTAAATACAAATTACATTTTTATATTCAATTAATTATTAGATACTATTTTATAATTAATTTTAAGTAAAACAAATATTTATTTTATTTATTAATTATCTTAAAGAGTACTTTGATTATTTCATTTTATATATAGATAACACTTTTAAATCATTTTCTTTGTTACCAAAAAGAAACTAATTTATTTTTAGGGTAGTTTATTTATTACTTCACTATATAATATATATATATATATATATATATATATATATATATATATATATATATATATATATATATATATATATATATATATATATATATATATATATATATATATATATATATATATATATATATATATATATATATATATATATAAGTGATGGATCGGATGTCATATTTTCCATTTGCGGATGCGGATGCGGATGCGGATTTCGAATTTTTAAAGTGCGGATGCGGATGTGGATGCGGATGTGAATTTTCGAAAGTGCGGATGCGGATGCGGATGCGGATGTTAATTTTGATGAGGATGCGGATGCGGATGCGGATGCGGATTATTATATATATATATATATATATATATATATATATATATAATATATATATATATATATATATATATATATATATATATATATATATATATATATATATATATATATATATATATATATATATATATATATATATATATATATATATATATATATATATATATATATATATATATACATATCACCTTTCCCACTTTCGTGAGGTGGTGCCCGCCACAATTCCCTTACAAACATAACTATTCTTACCTTTCAACGCTTTCACCACCTCCCTCCATCTCTGTCTCCACAAATCTTCTACCCTCGTCTAAACTCAAATTCCTTCCATCAAAATCACTCTCACTCCATCCATCCATCTCCACTTCGGCCTTCCCCTCCCCCTACCCTTCCCCTATCTACATCGGATCTACGTACCTTGCCAACCATTCTGTTCTCTTTCATTCTTCACATATGTCCAAACCATTTTAGCACATCCTCCTCCTCTCTATCAATTACACCCTTCTTCCATTTACACATCTCCCTTATTCTTTCATTTTCTAATCCTATCAATCCTTCTCAATTTATATATCGCTCTCAAATCTTTCATCTCAAAGACATTGAAACTTTTTCTCGACCGAGCACTTATCGTCTATGTTTCACACACATACAATACAGAAGGTGAACACATACATTCAAACATTCTTATCTTTATTTCTTTCGAAATTTTTCCTTTCTTCCATACTTTTCTTAGGCCCCCAATACTTTCATTCCTTCTACCACTCTGTTCTTTATTCCTTTTTCCGTCCCACCCTTACCTTCCACCCAACATTACTAGATATTTGAATTCATTCACCTCCTCAAGTTTCCATATCACACTTCTACAAACCAATTCCTCTCTCCACATTTCCTCATCCCCACCTCCAATCCTCATAACTTTATTCTTCGCTGGATTGAATTTCAATCTCGTGTTTGCACATTTCCCTTCAAACTCTCTCACAAGTATTCTCATCTTTTCTCCAGATTCTGCCACCAACACATGCCGCATCATCTGCAAAAAGTAAAACATTCACTTCACATTCACCCTCCATATTTCTCAACGTAATACTCTTCCCTTCTCTCTCCATTTTTCTAAGTAAACCATTCATCAATAGATTAAATAACATGGAGATATTACAAACCCCTGTCTCAATCCCACTCCTATTGCTAAACCAATCCGATAGTTCTCTCTTCACCCTCACTCTTGATCTACAATTCGCAATATATATATATATATATATATATATATATATATATATATATATATATATATATATATATATATATATATATATATATATATATATATATATATATATATATATATATATATATATATATATATATATATATATATATATATATATATATTAGTGATGGATCGGATGTCATATTTTCTAATTTGCGGATGCGGATGCGGATGCGGATGTCGAATTTTGGAGAAGTGCGGATGCGGATGCGGATGCGGATGTTGAATTTTTGAAAAGTGCGGATGCGGATGCGGATGCGGATGCGGATGCGGATGTTGAATTTTCGAAAGTGCGGATGCGGATGCGGATGCGGATGTTGAATTTTCGAAAATGCGGATGCGGATGCGGATGCGGATGTTGATTTTTGTGCATGCGGCATGCGGATGCGGATGCGGATGCCATCACTAATATATATATATATATATATATATATATATATATATATATATATATATATATATATATATATATATATATATATATATATATATATATATATATATATATATATATATATATATATATATATATATATATATATATATATATAGTTGTGCGACGAAATAGGAAAGTTCATTGTAAATGTCACGGCATGTCTGGGTCTTGCGAAATTCGTACTTGCTGGAAAGCTGTTCCAAGTTTTCGCCATGTTGGAAGTCTTCTGGTCGAGAAGTTGGACAAGGCTAAATTTGCCTCTCATGAAGTCTTCGGCAACTCAGCAGATAAACTGACAAGTTTTAAACCAATTCGAAAGTAAGACAATTTTATGGTAACAGTTATTCGTAGGGAAAATATGCTAGTACCTTTTTTTTTGGAAAATAGTATTTAAGCAGTTGACTGAATATTTTGCTTCAAATTCATTACTATGCGATTTGAGGCTTGATTTCAGAAAAGGGAGTTCAACTTCAATTTCGCTTATCTGTCTAACTAATAAACTTTACAAAAATTTAGGAAATAAAGACAAGCCTTTACTTCTGTTGTTAGATTTTACTAAAGCTTTTAATACAATAGACCACAATATCCTATTAACCAAATTAAATAGGCTACGGCATTGGCTGCTTAACTTTACAGTAGTTTAAAAAGTTATCTCAGAGGAAGAAAATATGTAAATTCCTGTAAAATGCTTTTTAGTACACAAGAAATAAAAACTGGTGTTTCAGAGGGATCCGTACTAACACCACTTCTATTTTCAATATACATAAACGACTTAATCAACTCACACAACTCTTTCTCTGTCTCGTTCGCAGATGATATATATATATATATATATATATATATATATATATATATATATATATATATATATATATATATATATATATATATATATATATATATATATATATATATATATATATATATATATATATATATATATATATATATATATATATATATATATATATATATGTTGACCAATGGCGAAAACCCCAAAACTTTCTCCCTAAAAGTTGAAACCACATGTTGTGGATCGATACAAATAAACTGTCATTAAACCTACAAAAAACCTCTTACATTATAATAAGCAACAAAAAAGTGGGAAATTATTTTAAAATTAAAGTAAATGATATGGAATTGACCCGGGAAAGTAAAGCAAAAATACTTAGTCATAACAGACGAAAAACTAAACTTTAAAGAACACAAACACATTAGTAAATAAACTTACAAAGTATATGTATAACCTTGTAAAATAAGCAAAAATCCATTCCACTGTATGTACTGAGAAAAATATATTTTGCACACATTCACGTCCACTCGATTTACTGCCTCTATCTATATGAAACAACAACCAAAGCAAACATCAAATCATAAGAATGCAAAAACGTTTTATATTTCCTATTCAGTAGCAGCAGAGATTTTTATAGTCATGCACCACCCTTATTCAAAAAGCTTAACATTTAAATCTGAACATCTTGAAATCTCTGTCCTTAAAGGAAATATAGAAAAGTAATAAACTCTAATACATCTGAATTCCTTAAAATAAACCATCTAAATAATCAGGCAGAATTTGGAATAATCTACGAAATTACACCAGCCTAAAAAATTCCTTTCTACAGGCTTACTAAATAGGACAAGCAGTAAGTTACACCTCCGTCATATCCGGAATGTATTAAAAACGAAAAATCACTAAAATCATATGCGAGAGAAGTTTTTTAGAGAAATAACGAATATATCTTAAATTTTCCATTTTTTTTAAATTCCTTTCTTTTTTATTTCTTTATATTAAAAGGTTCAACTGCTATTGCTTTCCTTTTGTTTTATTCAATTCCAAATTTCGTTTTAAAAGTCTTTCGCAGTTGCAACACTTTCCATCAAGCTTTCTATTCATGATATATGCAAAAAGGGTCTAAGGAACAGAACAGAGTATGAGTAATAAAAAATTTTCCATAGCAAGAAAAATTGACCTGGTAGAGGAAAACTAATATTTTCGTGATTAGAGAGGTTAATTTTTTTCTTGGTTCTTCTTCTTCTTCTTCTTCTTCTTTTTATTATTATTATTATTATTTTTATTATTATTATTATTATTATTATTATTATTATTATTATTATTATTATTATTATTATTATTATTATTATTATTATTATTATTATTATTATTATTATTATTATTATTATTATGGTCACTGATAACTGCTATTATTTAAATCAGTAGTTTCAGTGGTGTGAAGGTTGTGGTATATTAATAGTACTACTATTATTGCCATTATTCTTACTTTTAATATTATCATTCATTCTATATGTAAAATTCTTATCATAACTATAAATATTAAATCATCAGAATATTTATTATTATTATTATTATTATTATTATTATTATTATTATTATTATTATTATTATTATCATTATTATTATTATTATTATTATTATATAGTTATAAAATACGAATTATGAATTATGGTAATAAGAGTAGTTATAGTAATGATATCATCATTAAATTCACTATTATTATTACTGTCATGATTAATACTATATCATTAATATTACAAGAGTTTTCGTTACTTTAGTAGTAACATTCTTATTTATTGTATTTTTATTAAATAAATTAAATTGTTATATATGTATAAAACAGAGCTCAAGACAAATGTACTAAGGCCCCTTTTCAGAGAACTGGACAGTCACAATATTATTATTATTGTTATTATTATTATTTTTATTATATTATTATTATTATTATTATTATTATTATTATTATTATTATTATTATTATTATTATTAGCATCATAATAATTATTATCATTATTATTATTATTGTTATTATTATTATATTATTATTATTATTATTATTATTATTATTTTATATAATTATTATTATTATTATTATTTTATTATTATTATTATTATTATTATTATTATTATTATTATTATTATTATTATTATTATTATTATTATTATTATTATTATTATTATTATTATTATTTTATTATTATTATTATTATTATTATTATTATTATTATTATTATTATTATTATTATTATTATTATTATTATTATTATTATTATTATTATTATTATTATTATTATTATTATTATTATTATTATTATTAGTTACTTTTTATTATTATTAGTATTAGTAGTAGTAGGAGTAGAAAATTTATTTACCATATGACAAAAATCCTTATAGCTTTAAAATTTATTAAATTTTTAACTGAACTTTTGTTAATTTTAATTCTTTATCTCTTGTCTTTTAGAGAAATAAGTCTAAATTCTCCTCTTTTATACGCCGAACAATCCCCAACGTTCTGCCACGCCGACAGACGGTTGGGCGTTCTTGGGACGCTTGGTCGTACATGCAACAGAACAGGCAAAGGACAAGACTCTTGCGAGACTCTCTTGTTGTGGCAGGGGTTACAACGTCGTACGAAGAAAGTCTATAAGGAAATGTCAATGTAGATTTAAGTGGTGTTGCCATGTTACTTGTAAAGATTGTATTCATGAAGAGTGGATTACTGTTTGTAAATAACTGTGAATAATATTCAATTTAGTAAGTGTATATATGTTTATAGGAGTGTATTATTTTATTTAATATATTAATTTAACAATTTATTTTATTTATACAATAAAACAACAATACTTAATGTGAGATGCAGATAAAGTTTGTTGTATCAGTTAATATATTATATATATATATATATATATATATATATATATATATATATATATATATATATATATATATATATATATATATATATATATATATATATATATATATATATATATATATATATATATATATATATATATATATATATATATATATGTATAAATTTGCATATTTGTATAATACTCATTAGATAAATTTTATATAATCTTAACACAATAAAATATTTGTACTTGAGTTTTCGTTAAATAAATACCTTTTAAGAACTTTTCACACACGCACACGAGCGTGCGCACACACACACACACACACACACACACACACACACACACACACACACACACATAACACACACACACACATATATATATTATATATATAAATATTATATATATATATATATATATATATATATATATATATATATATATATATATATATATATATATATATATATATATATATATATATATATATATTTATAATTTTAAGTCTCTCAGTCATTTGTCGTGGCAGGCAAAAAGTGAACAATTTAAATACTTTTCTTATTTAAACGAAGAAAATATTTTCTTCCTGACACTAAGCTATTTTCTTTTATTTTTAATGGGATTTGGCTTTCATTGTCAGTTTTCAGTTTGACGGAATAAATTATCGAATATCATTCATCAATTTGTTCTTAGAGCTGGTGATCGATTCGTGCTCAGTAAACATTACTTTGGTTATGATTAATTTCATAATTTTAAATTTTGACAATGCTAATGATAATTTATGAGTTGTTTGGGAATTTCGGAGCTTCTATTGGAGCGGTTCCAATGAGCCTGCTGGAGCTTCTAGTGGAGCGGTTCCAATGAACCTGTTCTGTAGCTCTAAATAAACTCTGCTAAAGATTAACAAAGGAAATTTTTGATGTTTTAAGCTCTGGCTCCTCTGAGCGAAAAGAAAAATAACGCCAGCTCCTCTCTAGCTCCGACTTCTGGGATAGTCCTAGAGCTTCGGAGCCGAAACCGATCCAACACTGATAATAGTACAATTAAAGTGTGACCGTTATCAGACATGATTAGACAGTATTTACAGACGATCAGCTAATTTAGGAATGCAGGAGACAACCTGCTGGTTGCTCCTTGCTTTTCAAAACATTTTCTTCCAACTTAATATAATTTAGGGTTATCCTATTTCTCTAGAAGCAAAATTACTGGTCGACTTTCAAAATCACAAAATATAATACCTCTATTCACTAAATTTCTTTTAAGCTTTATCCTTTTTTTCTGATGATAACTGTTTACTACTAAGCATGTATGAAAAGAAATTTTGAGCAATGGTTCATTATTCAGAATTATCCATTGAAATAGATAGGTCGAATATTATCTGATTTTATATTATATTATATTATATTATATTATATTAAGTTTTTCTTTATTATTCTTCAAAAATTCAATTTTATTTTTATAAAAAAGTATCCCATTATTATCGAAATATATTCATTTTCTATAACATTTGACCATTTACATGGATAACTTTAAAAGAAATTTATTAATTTATTTAAAGTATTTTTTTTTAAAAGAGGTTTTCTCCTTTGAAAATAAATTCTTTTCTATAATTAGCGGCAAAGATGTTTGAATATGAAATAATATAAATAATAATCTGTATGTACATCAAGTAAATTTGTACTTTATTAAAACAGTAAAAAAAAAAAGGAATTTTCTTTTTCATGCTTGGTTATATGGATTTTTAATGAAGTTACTATTTCAGAAATAGATAGATAATTATGACAAAGTGATATATATATATATTATATATATATATATATATATATATATATATATATATATATATATATATATATATATATATATATATATATATATATATATATATATATATATATATATATATATATATATATATATATATATATATATATATATAAATACACGTTGTCGGAGCAGTCAAGTTTTTTAGTAACCCAGGGCGACTATCAATGTTTCGGCCATATCCATATTTACTCATAATAAACTTTTCCACCTTTACAATATCTTCTTCGAAAATAACATGCATTCCATATATGTTCTTAATATTTTTATATTCCTCCTACTCGGAATGACTGCAGTGTTTTACCGAAAAATAGGATTCTAAGATGTTTCGTGTTCAGAATTTCACGATATCCCAGTTGTTAATTGTTCCTTATAGGGAAGCCATCCATCCTGTCGAGAAATATTCATCAAATTCCTGCTGAGTAATCTTACGATTACCGACCAGTCAACCCTTCTGCTCTCACTGGCTCTCTCCAATCTCTTTCTAGTCTTTGATCTGTTGCTTCATTTTCCTTATTCTCTCGCTATTTCAATAGGGGCTGCTCTTCCTAATTCTCTATTTGTATTCACCTTTTGGGTAGAGTTCGTTAGGACTGTCTTTTGACAAAGCTGCATCCTTTCTCTATTGATCCTATAGAGTCAGAATTGTAGATCATGCCAAGACCTTCCATTATTATGACAAAACAAAGCCTCTGAAAATTACGGAATTACATGGATTCTCACTTGTGGAACTTTTGTTTTTTCATAAATTATTTGAATAAGTGGGACTATATACTATTACTCGCAGTAGAGCTTCATTATGCTACCTGGAAGGCCAGTTTATAACAGGAAATCATTTGATTATCTCATTTCTTATACTTAAGACAGAGCATTTCTTTCTCTATGCATCCATCTACGAACGTTGTTCCATTTGGGTTGTGAGGTAAAGATCAATTGTTAGTCTTAGACTCCTCTGATCGACTAGAAATTACTGATTTCCCTGTCCTAATTCGAGTATTCTCTAAGCCGTGCTTAAGAATATAACCATTTCATGTTCTTTCTTAGGCAAGAGGAAAAGGAGGAAATCGAGTTCTTTAACCACAATTAGGTTTGCTAAGTACGGAGATTACTTATTCTGCGCAGATAAATTTCCGTTTAGGAAAAAGTGATCGAATTTATTTACACTGCTTTTGTTATTATGTTATTAACGTAACTCTCTTCTAAATCAAAAGTAAATAAAAAATTTTTCTTTTCAAAAGCTTATATATAAATATATATATATTATATATATATATATATATATATATATATATATATATATATATATATATATATATATATATATATAATATATATAATATATATATATATATATATATATATATATATATATATATATATATATATATATATAGTGTCTCCAAAAACAAAGTTTTCTGATAGGAATTACAGTTGTAAGAACTTTAACATAGTTTCCAAAAACTATTTTGCATTGAAGATTCCAAAGACGGTAATTAAAGACAATCTTCGGAATTAAAATTGAATTCTGACCAAAAATTTTGGACTGAATAACTTTTTGCAATTTCAATTCAATTGAAACTTTGTTGAAGTATTACATAATTATAAGATAAAGATTGTAGATTGTCATAATAATTCAGTGGATATATTTACTGTGACTTGATTCTATGAATATAAAACTTATAATTTTCCATATAAAAGCAAATTATTCATATATATATATATATATATATATATATATATATATATATATATATATATATATATATATAATATATATATATATATATATATATATATATATATATATATATATATATATAACCGACCGGGGGGACCCCGGCTAAAAATCGATGAAAACCGGGGTTTGCCTGCCGGGGTTAAAATGGAAAATTATACTTGAGGAGACAATTCAATTTCAAAAATTTCTTTTTTTTTAAATTTTCAGTGAATATAGCTTTTTCCCAGTGAAAAAAAAAAGTCCATTTCTAGCGTTTTTCTGAGTCTATAACTGCTAAAAAGTTTTTTTTTGTTTGGAAATTTGACCCTTTTCAAATGAATGATGGGGCAAAACCACTATTCGGAATGACCTGAAATTTGGATTGTTTATTTAGAATTCAATTGGCAACAAAAACTTGTAACAGACATTTGTTCCCAGAGTTATAGAAAAAATGTTATAAGCCCAAAACTGAACAACTATCGAAAACTTTTTTTTTTTAAATCCACGTTTTCAGACAAAAAAATAAAAAAAAAACTATAACTATAACATTTCTTATATTTGGAGGGTGCATAGAGGAAGGGATTGAAAAAGGTCCATTTTTGACCAAATTTCAAAAATTTCCAAAGTTTGAGAGGCTGTATCTCGCTTCAAACAAATAGCATTTAATAAAGCACTAAATAAATGCTTTCTCCCTGTCCCTCCTCTAAACAATATCCCCCAAAAAAAAAAAAAAAAAATAATAGGTTTTTTTTTTTTTTTTTTTTTTTTTTTTTTTTTTTTTTTTTTTTTTTTTTTTTTTTTTTTTTTTTTTTTTCAAGTGCTTATAACTTTTTTTCTAGATGTGATATCAAAAATCTGTTCTCACCAATGCAAGAAATTGGAGCTAAGATTATTCAGTTAAATTTTCAGCTCATGTGGACCAGTGGTTTGAAACCGCTATTAATTTTTTTCAACTTTGGGTCCAAATAACTTTCAAACCGTTATAGACTCAGGAAAATACTCGAAATCAACTCAGAACTTTGGGAAAATATGTATATACCCTGAAAATTTCAGATCAATTAGTCAAATAATAATAAAAAAAAATTTCAAACAAAATTAAAAAAAAAAAAAAAAAAAAAAAAAAAACTTTTTTTTTAAAAAAAATTTTTTCTCTTTTTTTCTGTTTCTTTTGACCGCTCCTTTTCTGATAGTGAATGTTCATTTTTGTGCAGATGTTACATTTAGCTATTTCGAGCCTATCCTGAAATATTGAAAAGTACTTCCATACTACTGAAGCTGATCTTTAACCATATTGATTGAAAGTATAAACAAAATAATAATTTTGAAATAATGTAGATAATTGATACAAATTTGATACATAGCAATAACATAACAATATGTATAAATACAGGTTATATTGATAATTTTACATCTTACATTTTTTCAAACTTTACCTTAGGTTCTTACTTAGGTAAAGCTGTTGAATCACTATTATGAAACAAAAATATTTTTAAAAAATTTTTTGTACTTTTTATTACACAAAATCTGTAATTTTCTGATTTTTTTTTAAAGAGAAAATGCATATAATCATTAATTTAAGTGAATGTTGGCTATTCTACGCCTTCCTTACAATTAAATAAGCCTCAATTAAATTTATATCTAATTTTTTTAACCTAAAATTTCAGTACTTTGGACCTCTTTACAAATTTTAGGCAACCCCGGCCCCGGCCCCGGCAAAATTCCAGCCCCGGTCGGTCCCTATATATATATATATATATATATATATATATATATATATATATATATATATATATATATATATATATATATATATATATATATATATATATATATATATATATATATATATGCTGGGTGTATAACTGGAATCCCTAACTTGCATTCCTCCTCCATTGAGAAGAGCTCGAACGACACGCCATTCTATACAGTTTCATCCTTTCTCTGTCCAACTCTCAGATCCCAGACTGAACCACTTTGCTCAATCTTACACATACTTTAAGAGTAAAGTCTGGAACATACTCAGTTTATCTATTTTCACAACTTAAATTGACTTGCACACTTTCAAGCGTCGTGTGTCTAAACAAGTCGGCCTCTGTTAATCTGGATAGAAATTTTCCTACTCCAGTGGCCTTTGCCCACAGATGATATATATATATATATATATATATATATATATATATATATATTATATATATATATATATATATATATATATATATATATATATATATATATATATATATAATAGGAAAAATTATAAAGTTGGAAAAACGTTTACTACAAATAAAAATAAATAAATAAATAAAAGAGGCGATTCTCAATTTCCTTTGTAATGAATAATATATAATTAAATACTTTAATTTAAATAATAAAAATAAAAATCTATAAAAATTTTAGAATTTACCAAAATTTTGACGAAGGAAAATGAGTGTTTTTTTTTTCCTTTTCATTCCTTTTTTTATTGTTTTTTTATTTATTTTTTATTTATTTTTTATTTAAAAAAATTTTTTTTTTCCAATTGCCTGCATGGACTGAAGGAGGAACCATTTATTACGAAACTTGTTGTTGAATTCAATATTTCCTATTTTATCAAGGTGTCCACCTGGTTATTAAAGGCATTCTGAAAGTAATAAAATCACAAATGGGAAAAGCTTCAATTGAAGAGGAAACATTTAACAAGCTTTCTAATAGATCTCAATAGGAACTAGGAAGGACCTCTTAGACAGAGGGGAAGCAAGGTAGGTGTTTACTAACAGCAGAAAAGATATTCACAGAGTCTTGGCTTGAAAAGTAAAGCCACGATAGAGCTTAAACAAAGTATTTGTTCGAATCATTAGCTTCAGTTATTTGAATTGTAATTGAATTGGACTTTCTGAGAATGTAAGTGCTTTCATTCTTTTTAATACAAAAAAAAAAAAATGTCTCATGTTAAGAACTTAATGAAGTGAAAAAGTTTGACTGAATTCAAGAATGAAAACCTTTTCAAAACATCTAACAGAGATAATTAAACGAATGGAAGTATAAAATAAATTATATTTTTACTTCATTCTGTCTATCTATTATTAAGGAATATTTATTTATTTATTTAGGAATATTTTGCACATGTTAGATGTTTGTCTAAATTCATCATACGTGTTGTTAATCAGATCAGACAGATTAATTTTCATCTATACTTGGTAACAAATGTCTGAGTTCTGACGTGAAATATATATATATATATATATATATATATATATATATATATATATATATATATATATATATATATATATATATATATATATATATATATATATATATTTTATTTTATATATTATTTTTTTTTTTTTTTTTTTTTTTTTTTTTTTTTTTTACAGAACACTGCCACTCACGGGCATAGCCCTTTTCAAGGAGGGGGCACACAAAATGGAAAAAAAAACATTCAAGCACAGACCTAAAGCACATCCCTCAGGTGGGCAGAGACGGAAGCCTTGAAGAGAGGAAGATTAAATACAGGAGGAAAAATAGATGATGGTAGAGAGTTCCACAGTGGAATATATATATATATATATATATATATATATATATATATATATATATATATATATATATATACTATATATATATATATATATATATATATATATATATATATATAATATATATATATATATATATAGCTAAGGAAAACACTCAAAATAACAGATATAAAAAAATATCTAAAATAAATGAAAGACAAAGGAGCGTGTTCTCTCTGGGCTTCGAACCAGCAAACCTTAGAACGAGAATCGATTCCTTCTTTATCTTGCCATAATATAGGGATCAGTATCTAAAAAAGTCTTATTAAATTAAATTCTTTAAAAAGATGAATCGTTGTCCTGTAGCAAAGTCCTTTCAACTTACAGTTGTATGTAAATGCCTTTGGTATTGTGATTAAACATCTTCATTTCATTTCAACATTTCCTTTTAATATCTGGAAGGATTATATATATATATATATATATATATTATATATATATATATATATATATATATATATATATATATATATATATATATATATATATATATATATATATATATATATATATATATATATATATATATAT
The DNA here is from genome assembly GCA_009176605.1 of Armadillidium nasatum. Classification (NCBI taxonomy): domain Eukaryota; kingdom Metazoa; phylum Arthropoda; class Malacostraca; order Isopoda; family Armadillidiidae; genus Armadillidium; species Armadillidium nasatum. The sequence goes on from SEYY01023808.1 coordinate 20,210, forward strand.
ATATATATATATATATATATATATATATATATATATATATATATATATATATATATATTATATATATATATATATATTATATATATAATATTATTTATATTATATTGTTTTTTTTTTTTGCAGCAGTGGCCAATTTTGGATAAAAATAAGGGGTCTAATTGTTTCTTCTGAAAGAACCCAAAGGTATAGTAAAATTTAACTTATTTCAACATTTCCCACAATCGAATAAATCTTTTCATATGAATTTAGTGTCTGTTAGAGATTGAAATCACTTTGTGTAACTGATACGGTGCTTGATGCATCTGAACACCACCTTCGTCAAAATGAAGATTTTATGAATTCTGGATTCTTCATCTTTTGTTTGTTGGAAATTTCTTCGAAATGTCTATGCTTAAAGGTAGAGGTTCTCAACCAAGAGGGCTTCACCCCTGGAGAAACGTGAGAGAATTTCAGGGGAAACGAGCTAAACTGTGAAAAAAAAGAAAACCAAATTTGGAGCTAAGACTATATATTTCTCGCAACGTCTTCAACCTTCAAACAAGCCCATTTCATTGTAATAATAATAATAATATTAATAATAATAATAATAATAATAATAATAATAATAATAATAATAATAATAATAATAATATAATAATAATAATAATATAATAATAATATATATAATATATATATATATATATATATATATATATATATATATATAATATATATATATATATATATATATATATATATATATATATATATATATATATATATATATATATATATATATATATATATATATATATATATATATATATATATATATATATATATATATATATATATATATATATATATATATATATATATATATATATATATATATATATATATATATATATATATATATATATATATATATATATATATTATATATATATATATATATATATATATATATATATATATATATATATATATATATATATATATATATACCATTGTAAGTATAGGCATGTGAAGAGACAAAATATGAAGAAAGGCCATTGAGGTAAACAGATTGATAACCCCTGCTTTAAGGGAATATAACATTACTCATCCATTTGGCCAGATGCTTGGGTCCAGGAGCACGAAAGTGGATACCATCTGTAGGGATACATCCAAGAAAGATCATAACCATTTCAATTAGTTAGATCACATAATTGCCACATAGATCCTTACGCTCGTCGAACACAATTATTACCTTACGGGAACCCTCTCTGCCACAGTAGTACACCGAATTCCTATGATACAGATACTTACATCAATGTTTTTCCAATTGGGGAAATTCAGGAGTAAGTAGTCGAAGGAACAAATGCCGTCGAAAAGATATTTTGCATTATCAATTCTAAGATATATATATTATATATTATATATATATATATATATATATATATATATATATATATATATATATATATATATATATATATATATATATATATATATATATATATATATATATATATATATATATATATATATATATATATACTTTTTTTCACTTCATTTGACTACATAAGACTGCCATCTTAAAGGTCGCTGGTTCGAGTCCAATAGCAGACATTAATTTTCTAAATAGAAATAGTCTGTGAGAGTTTTAGCAGACTAAAAAACTTTATTATATAACTGTCTGCGAATAATGGATTCAACCTTTGACCTCGTTGCTCTTTGCCCGAGTTGTGGTCGGGGAAGTTCTTTGGGATTTGACGTTGAAACGGTATGTTGTGAGCAAGATCCGAATGATTTCTTTTGTATCGCCGTGGCCTAGTGGATAACGCATAAGACTACCATCTTAAAGGTCGCTGGTTCGAGTCCAATAGCAGACATTAATTTTCTATATAGAAATAGTCTGTGAGAGTTTTAGCAGACTAAAACCTTTATTATATATATATATATATATATATATATATATATATATATATATATATATATATATATATATATATATATATAATATATATATATATATATATATATATATATATATATATATATATATATATATATATATATATATATATATATATATATATATATATATATATATATATATATATATATATATATATATATATATATATATATATATATATATATATATATATATATATATATATATATATATATATATATATATATATATATATATATATATATATATATATATATATATATATATATATATATATATATATATATATATATATATATATATATATATATATATATATTACTGTCTTGAGAGACATTATTACTGCAGG
>SEYY01023808.1:25000-42500 GCA_009176605.1 Armadillidium nasatum
ATTTATTTATTTTTTTTTTCAATATTAATTTATTTATTTAAATATCAGTTTTTAAATTTGCTTTGGGGGAATTAAAAATAAGGAAGTAATTTTGGTGGGACGACAAATGTACTATTTTTCGATTCTATTATAGGAAAATTGAAGACCGAAAATAATATTTTTTAAATGTATGTAATTGAAAGTCTTGTCAAAAACTATATGAAAATCTTGTACATAAAATATGCATACGGCAATGGTAAATTCCGTGTTAATGTTATTAACATTTAAAGATGAGTATTCCAATAATAATAATTTAATTAAAATTTTAGTCAGGTTCACTTTCTGAAGTTTTTTATTTTAATGCAAAATCTTATTCAGTAGTAGTTTTCTGTACCTTTTATTTCCTTGAAATATTGTGTAAGTTTAACTAGTCTGGAAATTGATTTTCTACTCATATACATTTTAAGAAAAATACTGCTTTGCTTCACACATACATGACAAATATAGCTATTTTGAAGTGTTTGCATCTTGGCTTAGAGAAATTTTATTTAGTAGTAAAGCATTTACAAGTGGTTTCTAAACATTCTACCTCACCTTTAGCTACATTGACACCCTCAAGTTTTAATTTTTTATTAAAATGATTCCATTTTACCTTCGAAATTGAAATAATTTATACATTAATACCTGCATTGCAAGAATAACCTTATTCAATTATTATAGCAAGTAAATACATCACAAATATTTATTATATTTTTCCATTCAATGATGATCATATTTTAAATTAAAGTTCAAATTGGTGTTCAGATAGGAAAAAAGTTCCATTTTTCACTCAGTTCGTTTAACCGAACAAATACACACACACACTTTTCTGCTAAACAACTAAGCAATTCTGATGATAGAGGTAATAAATTTACATTCAGACTTCCTATACTATCATATATAAATTAAGATTTCAGATAATAAGTGGTTTTGTTTTAATAAGAATGACCAATTTTGTAATATAATTTACTACTTCTGATCTACTTGAGGAAAACACTTCCCTGCTAGTAGTTGTCAATGAAAAAGAAACAGAAATTGTTACCATAAACATTTGGATATTTTTTTTTTTTTTTTTTTTTAGTAAAACCAGAAATTTTTCTAAAACAGTTGCAGGTTAGTCAGAACAAATTATTTCCCTCCAAAAAATTGCAGATTACATATTTTTCTTCATTACTTCTGTCAAAAATAAAGAGTACAAACGCATGAAAACTAATAAATAATCAACGCCATTTGATTTAACTATTTGAAAATAGTATGTTAACCTCATTTAACTTTGTTATTAAATAAATTTCACAAAAATGTGCTTCTTCAAAAATGCTTATTTGAAGCTGTGCCATTAAATATTTCTGATGTATATTTTTTTATGTCAATGAGGCATACAGGATTCTTTTTCACACAGCAGTTATTATTAATTTAATGATTTAATATATATATATATATATATATATATATATATATATATATATATATATATATATATATATATATATATATATATATATATATATATATATAATATATATATATATATATATATATATATATAAAATTCAAACCGGAATTTACTTCATCTTTGGGAAATTAGAAATCTACCTGATGCGCTTCATGCTTCATTTAGAATGAGTTTTCAACTATATTCGGTTACTACCGTGGCTCAAACGGTAGAGTAATTCACTCACGAGCTTGAGGGCGCTGGTTCGATCCTACTTGGGGATCATAGGGTATATACTTCCTTGAAAAGTTCCTCTCATAGAATAGGGCAATGCCCGTGAGATGTAAACTTTTAATATAAAAAAAAAATTTAGAATAAGTAGAACAATTTTTTCCTAACACAAATGAACAATGAAAAGTAAAAAATATTTATATTTATAAATTCTTCACTTGTATTTTAATTAAATTCCGAATGTGCTTTCTCTTAAAGTTACCTTAGTTTAGTTGGATGTTGCCTGCAGTTACAGGCACCAAACGTTTCCTCATTTGACACACAATTCAAAAGTTCCTTCGTAGCACCTGTCCAGGTGGCACCATAACCAATGATTGGTTGAAGATATTTAAGAGTATTTTTTCCATTCTGCACAAGAGAAATTTTAACATTCTTTTCTAAATATATATATATATATATATATATATATATATATATATATATATATATATATATATTATAATATTATATATATATATATATATATATATATATATATATATATATATATTGTATATATATATATTATATATATATATATATATATATATATATATATTATATATATATATATATATATATATATATATATATATATATATTAATAATTATTTGAATTTAATTTTAAAATGAGTCGACATGCAATTGAAAATTTTTAATTTATTTTTTTCCAAAAATTTTTAAATTAATTTGCATCATTAAAAATACGATGTCAAAATAAATTAAATTGTAATTGAACACTCACGGCATATATAAATATATATATATATATATATAATTATATAATATATATATATATATATATATATATATATATATAATATATATATATATATATATATATATATATATATATATATATATATATATATATATATATATATAATAATATATATAATATATATATAATATATATATTATATATAATATATATATATATATATATTATATATATATATATATATATATATATATATATATATATATATTATATATATATAATATAAATATATATATATATATATATATATATATATAATAATATATGGCTCTATATTAATGTAGGGCAAATAGCAATTTATAATAAATTAGGATTTTAATTAATGAACAAAGTAAGTTTCCAAAAGAAACCAATAGCCTTTATATTCATTTATTTTTCAAACAGTTTCTAATTAATTTTTTTTTACTTTTTTTTTAACCAAAGCGTTAAACAATTCATTTTTGAAAATGAATAATTTTTTTTTTCTTTCTAATATTTGACCTCATTTTTCTTATGTCTTCTTTATTGGTTTTGTCACAGTTCCATTTTTAGCTTTTGTTTTTTATTCATTTGAGAATAATAGAAAGGCTCTGTATGGATTTTAGGTTAATCAATTAGGGAAATGGATATAATATTGGTGGTTGTCGTTCACAAGTGGATGGTTCGAATTAAAACACTCCTCGTTGTGGATTAGTCCAGTGAACTACCTACTAAATCAAGAAGAATTAATTAAACCTTCCTTTATATATTTAAATAAAAATACTGCATATTTACCTTAAATTTTGTTAATTAAACGCTTGACTAAATTTAAGTTAAAATTTAAAGTAAAATGCCTATTTAGAACTACTAATAAAATACATTTACTTCCCTTAAAATAATATTGATTTATTATAATAATGCAATGGTACAGCTTCTTTACGGTAAAATTTATATATATATATATATATAATATATATATATATATATATATATATAATCCTAACCGTAATCTCTAGTGAAATAAGTTTCAGAGACTTGCATAACTCCGAATAAAGGAAAGGGAAGAGGAAAAAACGATATTATTCAGATTAAAACCGAGTTTGAGAGTGAGTAAGTAAATTAGATCTGAAAAAATAGAAGAAAGTCTTCTCTAGACCTTACCGATAGAACACATTGGCAAAAATATTTAGCTTGTGTGTAAATAGAAGGATAAAAATATTTTGAGTGTCCTGTACTCCGAGCCCTCCTCGAAGGAAAAAGCAATGCCACTAATGAATCGAGAACAGCATTGCCTTATGGCAATTGCATTACTCTATGGAGATTAATGTGAAAGTTCTTGTGGCTACAAAGAAATTTAAGAAAACAATTATTGGAGAAGAACTAATAATGTTAAGAAACTTAGAAGATAATATTTTCCGGGCACTCAGCAGATACTTTCTGATATGTGGAACGAGTAGTAAGCTAAAGGTACCTTCTTTGTACCTGGAGGCCGAAATGAGCTAATGATATATGTAAAATAAGTGCAAGTCATGTTATAATCTACACTGAAAAATTTTACATCCTGTAGATAGTGCTACACTGGACAAAAGAGATCTTCATTCGACTCATAATTTATTCTATATCTTCTTCATTCACTCCCAGTGCTAGTCCTTGAATATTACATTGCCAGGTTTGGTTTTCGCTTCATCATTGGGCTTCAGCGTTCATTTTCAATTTAGGCTGAAACATTTTTCTCCTCAGAGTTCTCCAAAAGATTATGTTTCTGATCATTTAAGTTTCCATTGTTGGTCATACATTTTCTACAAGCAATTAAATCTTGGTTGCTTGCCCTGTAATAGATCCATGCGAAGTAAATCTTTACTGAAACTGACTGAACCGAGTATTATATATATATATATATATATATATATATATATATATATATATATATATTATAATATAATATATATATATATATATATATATATATATATATATATATATATATATATATATAATATATATATATATATATATATATATATATATATATATATATATATATTATATATATATATATATATATATATAATATATATATATATATATATATATATATATTATATATATATATATATATATATATAATATATATATATATATATATATATATATATATATATATATATTATATATATATATATATATATATATATATATATATATATATATATATATATATATATATATATTATATATAAATTCCTTTTCAACAAATATTAATTAAAAAAAAGAATAAAAACATTTCTCCATTTTATTTTAGCTTTACGTCACGACTTTGCTCCTTTCATCTTGTGGAGGAACCTATTTCCTTTCTACGATTTATCATCTCGTGGAGAAGACATGCAAAAGACCATTTTTCTCCCAACCTTTCAAGGCAAATATTCTTTGTGCTGTGCATTGTTTCAAAGGTAATATATATAGTATATATATATATATATATATATATATATATATAATATATATATATATATATATATATATATATATATATATATATATATATATATATATATATATATAATAAATTTACGAAAATGAAAGTGATTCATTTGAATCAATGTTTGAAAAGTTCAAGGTTAAATCTTTTGTTGGAGTTTAAAAGGTCAAACGAATAACGTTGAACTGTTGAAATGTGACCTCAGTACCTTCTACAGGAATTTTGCTATTCTCTTTAGGGGATTCTCAGGCTATTTCAAGTTGAAAATGTAAACAAAGGGCGAAATCAAAGGAAATTTAATACAGTTAAGAATCATTTTGCAAATTCTTGAATTGAAAGAGGTTGGAGGGTATCGGTAATAGTTGATCGATTAATCAGAAAAAAAAGGACTAAAAATTAAGCAACTCAAAAGGCTACTTAGATAAATAAAGTAAATGTCAGAAAATTTCTTGCAAAATTTACCTACATTTCAAGAAACCAGAATGGTATCAAAAAATACCATGATGCATCACGGAACATCCAATCTCTTAAAAGCATACTTGGACAGAGGAACAACTGATTCCTTTAATTTAGGATCACAAGAGAGAGAACAAATTTATCCTTTATTGCCTGTTTTACATGATTATATATTATATAATAGATTAATATTATGACCATCGAATATAAAAATTGAAATATATGATAAAATATAAAATTTGTTAATCTTATTGATGTTATTGATCTATTATTTATGAAGCACATATAGTTGTTTGGACGATTCTTTCTGATTTAAAATGTGAAGCAACTTTCTATTTTATTTTTAACTTTAAAGAATGAAAGATACGTCAAAATCACAAACAAATCTATCAGGAAATGATGATAGTAAAAAAAAAAAAAAAAAAAAAAAAAAAAAAAAAAAAAAAAAAAAAACGAAAACTGGTTTTTAGAATAAAAAAACATTAGAACACCACTGATATAATTTGGAATACTAACATACATTTTATAACAATTCGAAAAAGGAAACTAATGTTATGGAGATGAGGAAATTCAAAAGTACACTCTTTGAGCTTGAGCTTATTGAAATGACAAAAAAGAGAGAGAGAGAGAGAGAGAGAGAGAGAGAGAGAGAGAGAGAGAGAGAGAGAGAGAGAGAGAGAGAGAGAGAGAGAGAGAGAGAGAGAGATCTACAGTCAAATCTTTAATTTTTTTAATCCTCAAGAGATCAGAGATAAAATTTGAAAAAGATTGAAAAAGGTTTTACATATTTCAATTAAAGATTTATTAGAGAATCTTAGAAAGAACAGAAGTTATAGCAATTGGAAAATTCTTGCGCGTGTTAGTAATTGTTATGATGACTCTAAAGAAGCCTCTTCATTAATATTGAAATAATATACAATTTGAAAGCAGAGACGAAACTGTAACTTAATGAAGAAATGTTTTCTTAGAAGTTTGAAGAAAAAAAAGAACTATACATACTAGCAATTCCTGAGCGCACACTGAAAACAAAGGCAGTATTCTCATATTTAGGAGAAATTATAATTTTAGTCATAAATAATTTGGGGGAACGCTGATGTAAACTATATCCTGCAGTTTGAAACAAAATTTATAGTTAGTGCAAATCTTTGCAGAAGTTAAATCTGGAAAGAATTCATCATGATAAAAAAAAAAGAGGAGATTTTTATGAAACGATCAGAAGATTTTTAATTAACATAATTTTAGAACAGTTTTGTAAGTTACATTCAAATCTATAAGGAAAGTTTACTTATCTAACAAGAATAAAGAATGAAAATTTTAGAGTAGGTACGAGAAAGAAACTTTAGTTATGAAAATTTCCAAGATATAAATTTGTCTTTAGCATTACATGGTAAAGTCATCTGATATCGGAAACATATTTAATAATAATAATAATAATAATAATAATAATAATAATAATAATAATATATATAATAAAGAAATCTCATTTTTTATTACTGTGCAAACCATGTTTATTTTTAGCTAATCCATTTTGAATCATTTCCAATTCTAAAAATAAAATTTATTAAAAATAAAAAATTAATATTTCAAAAATACAATTTTTTAACACACATACAAATATTTTAACCCAAAACAAGTAATTGAAATGCAAAAACAAATATAAGACTTTCTGTAAACCAAATTAACATAAAAAAAAATGAATACAAAGGTGAATTAGATTCCTAATATTCCGATATCACCTTTCTGCTTAAATGAACATAAATCTCCTTCCTTTTGAATTCATTCTAGTTCAACAAATTGACCCAATAAATCAAAGTCAGAAAATTTGTCATTTTTTCAATTCAATTTCGATTTTTATTTTAAAGATTTACTAAATTAATCATTCCTATTCAATTACATTATCATACTTCGTAAATACAAGGAAGTGAGGGGCAATTAATATATATATATATATATATATATTATATATATATATATATATATATATATATATATATATATATATATATATATATATATATATATATATATATATATATATATATATATATATATATATATATATATATATATATATATTATATATATATATATATATATATATATATATATATATATATATATATATATATATATATATATATATATATATATATATATATATATATATATATATTATATATATATATATATATATATATATATATATATATATATATATATATATATATATATATATATATATATATATATATATATATATATTACAAATCACACTCAAAACTTACTTCAAATGTATATTATATAATATAAATTTTTAAATTGCAATTTCATCTCTCATTTCATTTTGAAATATAAATTCGTAAAATAGACAGATTACATACTCATATATATATATATATATATATATATATATATATATATATATATATATATATATATATATATATATATATATATATATATATATATATATATATATATATAATATTAATAAAATTAATATATTTATTTATGGGACGATTAAGAATTTTTTGACGATGACGATGATAATGATGGTGAAGATGAAAGCGAAAAAAATTTTTTTTAAATTTTTTTTGTCAAAATAATATTCACAATTTTACCTTGGTGGTCAAAGTCTCTTAGAAATGACCCGATCTTCAAATAAGAACTCAATTTCGTACATGCTGATGTTGGACGTGTGGTTAGTACAAAGTTCCTCGTCCATCCAAATGAGTTACGAACTTATTGAAGATGTTCATATGCAAATTTATTACCTTATGAGAAGTACTTTGATATCTATAAACACATATCTGGGGCAGAGAGAGAGATAGAGAGAGAGAGAGAGAGAGAGAGAGAGAGAGAGAGAGAGAGAGAGAGAGAGAGAGAGAGAGAGAGAGAGAGAGAGAGAGAGAGAGAGAGAGAGAGAGAGAGAGAGAGAGAGAGAGAGACCTAGTAGCATCTTCTAAACATTGATTTTAAAAAATATGTGAGAACATTAACAGATATGAAAAATTCTAGTTCTTTAAATTTAGAACTCTTAATTGCGAAGCAGAAGCATAATCTTCTCCAATTTCTGAGGTAATTTGATTCCGTAAACCGGATGCACTCCAGCAGAATGCAATGTGGCTCCAGTAGAGGTTTCATGCTCACTTTTTTTTTATAAATTTAATATATAATATAAATATATATATATATATATATATATATATATATATATATATATATATATATATATATATATATATATATATATATATATATATATATATATATATATATATATATATATATATATACTGCAAAAATTGTCCTAACGAATCGTTGTGACAAGTGGCAAAAATGTCATATAAATTTTTTAAGTTATTCTCTTATTAGAAAATGAAGCGAACTTTTTCTATATTGAAAATTTTACTGTGACATTTTTGCCACTTGTCCCAACATTTTGTTAGGACAAATTTTCAATATATATATATATATATATATATATATATATATATATATATATATATATATATATATATATATATATATATATATATATATATATATATATATATATATATATATATATATATATATATATATATATATATATATATATATATATATATATATATATATATATATATATATATATATATATATATATATATATATATATATATATATATATATATAGCTCCATCATGTCAAGCTTTTGGAACTACAAATAATACATGTTCTTTCTATTCCTCTGTTGATAGTGAAATAAAAGAAGAAAATATGCATTGCTACACAGGTATTTATTTGATTTCAGATTCTTTCTTTTTATGCTTTTAAATAATTAACTATAGAGGTTATTTTGATCAATATACTGTATATATATATATATATATATATATATATATATATATATATATATATATATATATATATATATATATATATATATATATATATATATATATATATATATATATATATATATATATATATATATATATATATATATATATATATATATATATATATATATATATATATATATGATAACAGAAGCAGTAACTATATCAGCAGCCAAAGCTACAGCAGTAAAACCAACAACAGAAACTTCAACTGTAAATGCAACAACAGAAGCTGTAGCAGTTCCAAGTACAACAACAGGAAAAATGACAGCAGAAACTACTAAGACGACAACAGAAACAACAGCAGAACCTACAGAGGTGACAACAACAACCGAGACACTAACAACAGAACCTACAGAGGTGACAACAACAACTGAGACACTAAAAACAAGCCCTTCAACATCTACAACAGAGTATTCTACTTCAGCATTTACAACCTCAACTGTTGACCCTACTGAAGTTTCTTTCTGTTTTGCTACTTTTGACTCTTCGTCGAGTACTTTCACTTGTTGTGCAGGATCTATATTTTATGGATTAGGTTTCTGTAGTTCTGACGGATAGAGTGTGTGAGGGAATCTGTATTTCCTTTCCATTCGCCAGACGACGTTAGTACAAAAGCCACAAAATCTACAGACGAGTGCCTGATGGCCTTTACTACACTCAAGGCAAATAGCAATAGTTACGAAAAATCTTGCGTCACTTTAAACCGATGGATCACCCTTGATGACAAATCTGTAAGTATATATATATATATATATATATATATATATATATATATATATATATATATATATATATATATATATATATATATATATATATATATATATATATATATATATATATATATATATATATATGTACACAAATTTGGACGTTCAAATGCATAAAAAATTTGCTTTTGAGTGTTTGGCTTTTTTATCAGTAGTAAATTTTTATTATGTATTAATAATTTTATTACTTTAAAATTATAGCCTATAACGGAAGAAGCAATTAGAGATCTCATAAAGCCGTTTTATGCAAAAGGAAATGATAACATTCTCTTATAAAGGGGAATGTTTATTTGAAGATGCGTTTTAGTTACCATTTAGAGGCAATTTTATCAATTGAAATGAAAATGATTTTAACATCATAATTTGTATTTTGGGTTAAAAAGTTAAAATTCTTTGTTTTGTTCCACAGGGCAGTATAGAGACCTGCACTGGTAAAAAGCATACCCGAAAGCCCGTGCCTGACCGGGCCGGATAATGTTTAAAAAATCCTGACGGGTAAGAGATCCACACATATGATCTTGTTATGCTCGTGATATTTGTGTAAGTTAATCATAATTTTTATGTCATTATGATCCTATAAATCCTCTGTGGCCAACAGGCATATTCTCGTTGTTCTAGAAAACAATTTGGACTCTGCTTAGAGCTATCGAGAAACAACGCCATTCCGTTAGATTATACAGGGTACAACCAAATTCGATGAGAAGACCAGGGTTATCGTGATAGTAAACAAAGTGCTTTTCTCTGAAAAAATATTCCACCAAAATCAGGTCCCGATAAAATATGATACTTTTATTTAGCGGCTAAGTAAATTTTATTTTTTTAACCTGGAGGTTAATAACTAGACTGCTTTCTTGAAGGGGGTGGGGGGAACAATTCATTCACTGTCTTACAATTCCGGATGAATAAGCAGCTGAGTGACTGATGACTGTTCGATGGGAAAGTTTTAATGGCATTTCCCAAATGCATACAATTTGGAATGAAATGCTTTTTATTGATATAAAATCCACCCTTATGTGTTGAATAAAACAAATTTAATTTAAAATATACTATTTGCGAATGATATTCAGTTATTAAAACTTGTAATATGTGTTGAAACAGTTGTGTTTAAATTGTTATTTGTTGTATTTAATTTTACAGTTTCAATTTTACATAACTTCTATTAAATAAAATCGATTGGAGCAAAATATGAGATGGCTCCAAAAAAAAAAAAAAAACATTTTATTAATCACTGGCTGGTTTGGGCAGACCCAAAAATATTTTTAAAAATCACGTGATAGTATGGGCTAGCTCAGTTTCTTTTTGCTAGGGTGCGAAAAATAATTGCCAATGGCTTTCACCTAGTTTTTTTATGATCCTGCTGATGAACTCGCCAACCACTTTTCTATCCAGAACAGAACAACCTTGTGTAGAACAACCTTGTGTAGTTGGGGCAATTCCCTACCCGCATCCTATCCGTCTTGGTAATGAACCCAACATACTTGATCTTCTATTAACTCCTTATCTTTTCTTTATACTATTAAACTCTTTCGTTCCCTGAATACATCCAATCACCTTATTATCTTTGTTTCCTGTTCTATCTCTTCAAGTTTTCATCAAGAACCGCCCCCCGTCTTTAGCGATGAGACGTTCCTGGCCCTTCGGTCCTACTAACTGCTCTTACTTGTGATTGTACTTCTCTGATTTCCCATGGTATGATTACTATTTTCATAGGAGAAGTTAATCTGGGTGTACAGAACGCATAACCGAGAAGATTAACTCTGCCATGGAGGCGTACATTCCATATTTTTTCTCTTTAAGCAAACATAACAAATCTTTATTTAACTCTGCTTGTTCTCATACTATTCGCCTCAGTGACGCTGTCTTCTGGGGTTATCGTCTTCTTCAAATTTTAGAAACTCATTCAACTTAAATTTTATCCCAGAGTGATGCAAAATCTTAACACCAAAAAAAAAAAACATTTCTCCTTCGTAAGTGCAATAATCTTTCTGATTAATCTCTCAAGTCTTTTCTGGCATTTTGCAAAAACTGACAGCTCTAACAGTGCTTCTTCCCGTTTCCATTACCTAGTATCTTCTGACGGCGTAATTGCCGTTTTACCTTCTACTAAAGCTGAACTCTTAGCTCTAATTTTTGCCTCTAATTCCACCCTAGATGATTTTGGAACTATTCCTCCTCTTTCAGCCCTCTCCAATTCATTTATGACTAATATTGCAAATTCTCCTAAAGATGTCATTTCTGCTCTCTCTGAGCTAAGAAGACGTACGGTCCTGATGGTATCCTCATGTGATTCTCAAATCTTGTGCCCTGAGCTTTCACTCTACCTTGGTAAACTAATTTGGCTTGGAAACATCTCAAATCTTCTAATCTTATCTCTGGTCGCCAGAATGGCTTACGGTAAAGAACACCCTGCTAGTGATCTTCTTTCCCTTCCCTCTGATTCTTGGTCCTACACTCTTCGGTGTTTCGGTGAATCTTTCGTTGTAACGGTAGACATATCGAAAGTCTTTGATAGAGTCTGACACAAAGCTTTGATTTCCAATCTCCTCTTTCGAAATCTGTCCTTCTCTCTCTCTGATTTACTCTCGTGTCGTTCTATACCGTTCGGCACCGTTCTTCCTTTAAATCTATAAATAGTGGTGTTCCTCAGAGATCTTTCCTATCTCCAACTCTTTTTCTAATTTTTTATTAACGACCTTCTCTCAATTATTTCATCACCTATCGACTTCTATACCAATAACTCCATCTTTCATTTTTCCTTTCAGTTTGAAAGGAAAAAAAGCAATTAATTAGCTAATATATATATATATATATATATATATATATATATATATATATATATATATATATATATATATATATATATATATATATATATATATATATATATATATATATATATATATATATATATATATATATATATATATATATATATATATATATATATATATATATATATATATATATATATATATATATATATATATATATATATATATATATATATATATATATATATATATATATATCCTGATTTTCTTCAGGCTATTTCTCAAACTAGTAGTCCATCAATGAACATCACTGGATCTCAGTTAGCAAATCCTGATAAGTGGTTTTTATGTGACACATCTGAAGCATATGCGATGTATAAGATAAATTCCATGTTTTCATCCTCCAATTTAGTTAGCGTTCAGTGTCGGAGACTGTTATTTACGGGTTAAAATTTTAGAAGATTAAAGTATCCTTTTAGAAATTTGGACAGAAAATTGATGTTAATTTTCAAGTAATATTTTTTTTTTTTATTAAAAGAACTTGATTCATATTCCATAATTTTTTCTTTGGAAATTGATTTTTATTAGTAAATTTTAAACAGCCTATTAATATATTATTCAAATGTTAAATACTCTTCTAAACACTCATGCATATTAGAATTATGTATAATGTATTGAAATTAACCATGTATTAAAGAGTAATGACATGTTTTTGGAATCCATTTTTTCCCTATTTTATTGAAATTATTTAAGGTCACATGTTCTCACATATTGCCCTTTGAAATAAATCATGCTTTGTTTTCCCTTCAAAGGTTGTATCATTTATTCCTCCATCCTATTTCCAGTATAACAATTTGAAAAATTTCAAAGAATATTAGAAAGATATCTTAATTTATAACAGTTACAGATGAAGAAAGTCAACATTTTTTAGCAGATAACACGCAAATAAAAAAAAAGAGGATTTTTTTCAGTTATTATAATTTTAATGTCATGTTGTTTAGCCATAATAACATATTTAAGTAACTTTGCTAAATCTGGTGAAAATTGTTACTTTACTAGGGAACCGAAGACTACTGTTTTTATTTTTTTTAATTATCCATTTGATATCCAAATGCAATTTTATCACAAAATTAGCATCGATGAACAATGTTCAATATATTTTGGCTCCCTGTTGATAAAGCCTATAGTCGCATAACAAAAACCAGTTTTTTATTGGCTCATAGGAAGTATTAAAAAATTTGAAGTATGTTTAATAATAATAATAATAATAATAATAATAATAATAATAATAATAATAATAATAATAATAATAATAATAATAATAATAATAATAATAACTCACAAGTCAACGAAGACACGGGAACAAATATAAACGCATTACCCAAAATAAAAGGATCCAGTGCGTAATATAAAGAAGTTTTTAATTGTAAGTATGCAAGGACGAGAAGTTTTATTTATTATCGCTTTGAATTTGTCTTAATTTTACTTGTTTTTGTATATTTCATCGCAGGGTCACTTACCTTCAGAATTATCTTCTTATTCAAACTGTAAAAACCTTGTTGTGTTTATTTTTCATCGCGGGATACAGCAAAATGTGCACTTGAAAAGGGCTCTGCCCGTGAGTGGTGGCGTTCTGTAAAAAAAAAAAAAAAAAAAAAAAACAAATTTTTTTTTCTCCGTTGAATTGAATAATAATTTCTCTGTTGCCCTACTTCACGCTCTTCTTACATTTTGCAAAAAAAAATAAAATAAAATAAAATAAAAGATCAGTTCTAACTATGCTTCTTCCTATTTCCCTCCTCTTGTTTCTTGTGACGACAGAACTACTGTCATAATTTATAATAAAAGTGAGTTCTTCATTCAATCCTTTGTCACTAATGCAACAGTAGATGATTCTGGAATTATTTATTTTAACTAATTTATGGTAATTGATGAAATTAATTCTATTAATATCATTTTTTATGCTGAGAGAGTTTAAACTGTAATGGTTTAAGGGTTTCTTCTATTTAAGAGGAATGGCAAACGCCACCAACAGATTTTTAAGTGAAAACTATTTTAATATCAAATGTAGATTTAAAAAGGAATTTAATAGACAGAATACCCAACAACATTCTCCATGAGCGTGGGTATGATTATGCAATTATTAATAGAATGTTCCAAAAAGCCTAAAAATCTTTTTACCTTCCAAATAATAGTCCCCAATTGAAAATACATTAATTTTGCCTTTTATATGGGTATTCTGCCTATTAAATTTCTACTTAAAACTACGTTTAATATTAGAATTGTTTTCCCTTATTCCCATCACTATTACTAATTTTCTTGTTCATAATAATAATTTATTCTCTCTACCTGTTGGGGGCGTTTATGCTGTTCCACGTAGCAGTTGCCATCCCTCTTACAAAGGAGAAACCCTTAAATCTTTACAGTTTAGATTCCCTCAGCATAAAAATGATATTAATAGAGGTAATTACAGTAATTCTATATTTAAGCACATCAGAGTCTCTTAACATAACATAAATTGGAATGGTTCCTGTATGGTTTTTTCAAGTAAAAATAATACTTGGCCAGCTCATATTTACACTTACCACCAATAATTTCAATGTTTTAGAAGTTTTTTTTTTCTCATTGGACAGATATACAATAGTTTTTGTTAAAAATTCTCTCGCTGGACTTTTTCCATGATTTACGCGCTATATATATATATATATATATATATATATATATATATATATATATATATATATATATATATATATATATATATATATATATATATATATATGTAAATAATTGTATGTATGTATGTATGTATGTATGTATGATGATTTTGATGTCATGTATCTAATTTAGTAATTAACGTCTTAACCTTTCTGACGTCATATCAAATATTTGGAAGACAAAATTTCTCCAACAGAGAATTTAATTAAGTGAATTTCAAACAGTCTCATTTCGTCAAACCATATCACATTTGACCTATATTACGCCTTCTCTCAGTTATTCTTTGCTAGCTACGATAGGAACGACAACAGCAGTAATAATCATTGTAATAATAATAATAATAATAATAATAATAATAATAATAATAATAATAATAATAATAATAATAATAATAATAATAATAATAATAATAATAATAATAATAATAATAATAATAATAATAATAATAATAATAATAATAATAATAATAATAATAATAATAATAATAATAATAATAATAATAATAATAATAATAATAATAATTATAATAATACACTACCGTGCTACCACTAATACATCTACCAATACTTGAGTGAGAATTTTCTATAATTCGAGTACATCATTGCATTTACTTTTTCTCAGACCTATTCTTTCTGCCATCAGTTCTACTTATAAGCTATCCATGTTTCTCTTATCATTTATAAAACTTTTAAGCATGGTAATGGGTTTGCGATTTCGTGACAGATGTGCAAATGCATTCTCATGCTACCATGAGGGTAATTGGAGAATTAATTGCTCAGTTGACTTCGAACCACTGTTGTATAAAGACCAACATCAAACTCGGCGATTTTTAAATCACCTCAGCTCTCTGCAATGGAATGTTAAATTTAGTTAGAAGAAAGAAATATATAACTTTTTACCTATTTACACGTCATAGTTTTTCACACTTTGAGTGAGCTTTCCTATCTTCTTATATAGGAACCTTTCCACACCCATATTTTGTAATAATATTTTTAGCTTCATTTCTCTCAGAAGTAAATTGTCAAGGTTATCTTGCAGAATTTTAAGAGTCTACAAACTTTCATCATTCTGAATGGGATTTTACTTAAAGGTCTAATTTTATTTTTAACTCGGATAGCCAAATTCAATTTACTTCAAGAACAACTTCTTTATGAAGTCATTAAGGAGGTTTAGACTTTTATTTTTTTAATTTTTATTCATTTATTTATTTATTTATTTATTTATTTTTTTTTTTTTTTTTGCAGATTTTAACCTTCTTGATTAAAATTTTTCATATATAAACAATAATAATAAAAAATTAGGAATCGTCAATTATTGGGTGAAATCCACATTTCTAAATTTTCGCCCAATTTCTTTAAGTATTATAGATTCAGAGATACTGTACATACCCCTTCACTTTTTCTGGCATGCCGTTTTTTTTCTTATTGACAGAAGATGGACATATATATATATATATATATATATATATATATATATATATATATATATATATATATATATATATATATATATATATATATATATATATATATATATATATATATATATATATATATATATATATATATATATATATATATATATATATATATATATATATATATATATATATTATATATATATATATATATATATATATATATATATATATATATATATATATATATATATATATATATATATATATATATATATATATATATATATATATATATATATATATATATATATATATATATATATATATATATATATATATATATATATATATATATATATATATATATATATATATATATATATATATATATATATATATATATATATATATATATATTAGTAATGGATCGGATGTCATATTTTCTCTTTGCCGATGCGGGTGAGGATGCGGATGTCGAAGTTTGGAGAAGTGGGGATGCTGATGTTTAATTTTCGAAAATGCGGATGAAAGGAAAGAGCA
>SEYY01023808.1:45000-72500 GCA_009176605.1 Armadillidium nasatum
GCTCTGCAACAATTATATATTATATATATATATATATATATATATATATATATATATATATATATATATATATATATATATATATATATATATATATATATATATATATATATATATATATATATATATATATATATATATATATATATATATATATATATATATATATATATATATATATATATATGCAATTTTTCTGTTCTTCATAAATCTAAACTTTATAACGAATGGCAGCATGAAAGCTCTGAACATGCTTGAAGAAACAACTTTTATTATAATTCCACTTTATTAAACATCAGGGTTTCGGAAAACTGCTTTTCTATCTTCAGAATAAATATTATAATTTTATTTTTAATAAAATATAGCCAACAAAACCATTGATTACTTTTAAGATTAAATTGATAGCACACTAATTAAATAACAACACTACAGTCTCATTTCAGAACAAGTGACTGTTAAAATAGATGCAGTTGAAATGATCTTTTATCACGGTTGAATGAAAATTAAGACAAACTAAATGGATTCCAGGATTTTCGAATCAAGTTGTTGGGTTGTTTGTGTAGAAATTAAGAAACCAATTAGGGCCTACAGGATGATCGTTGATATGGTTATGGTTTCTGAATCTGGGAGGATTGTTTTAATAAAGCATGTGATTTTAATAACAATTTTATTATTTCTTCAAACATATTAATATATATATATATATATATATATATATATATATATATATATATATATATATATATATATATATATATATATATATATATATATATATATATATATATATATATATATAAATAATAAATAAATAAATAAATAAATATATAAATATATATATATATATATATATATATATATATATATATATATATATATATATATATATATATATATATATATATATATATATATATATATATATATATATATATATATATATATATATATATATATATATATATATATATATATATATATATATATATATATATATATATATATATATATATATATATATATATATATATATATATATATATATATATATATATATATATATACTCGTTATAAAGACTAAATTTCCTAGGAATAAAAATTTGCATAATATGCCTTTAATGAAATAGGGACCTGGGATCTTAAAATTCCTTGATGTTCAGAAAATAATGAAAAGAATTTTAAAAAAAATACTTCAACTTTACATTTATTTATTTATTTATTTTTTTTGAGTTCTGCAAAGCTTACCAAGTTACTCCAAATTTCATTAAATTCAAAGTTTTCAACAAGAGATTATATAAAAGCAACTTATGCAAAGATTTACCACACAAACTTTTAAACCATGAAAACAAAACGAAATCCAAAACCTTAAACAAACTCAGATCAACTACCATTTCACTAACCTTAAAACTGTACTTAACTTCTTAAATTATTTTTAAGTAATTAATACTACTTCAACATACGTATCAAAGTTCACACTTAATATTGATCTTACCCATAAACGCAAGTTTGATAAACTAATATCAAAATTAGTATCTTTCTCCTATCTCCCCAAATGAAATTATTTATAATTTCTCCAGCAAAATTCTTTTCATCTAACGAAATAAGATTACTCTCATTAAGATTAAACATTCGCCTGTCTAATTTTAAACTAAATTGGATTCAAAATCTTTCAAAAAAACTTATCCACAGTTTAAAACTTCATGCCACCTACATAACTGACATCGAAAACATACAAACAAAAATTTCACAACCGCCCACAAAAAATTTTGGAATTTCAATCCTCAAAGTTTTCTTCCATTTAATTTCCAAATTTCACATAACTTTCATCTTAAAACTTACAAATCAATTATTAAGATAAGGGAAGTGGCGTACTTATTTTAAACATATAGATCAGATGAATTCTATTTCAACAGATGCATGATAAATTTAATTAAGCAAATCATAAATTGAAAATAAAAACCTCAATAAACATTCTCTAACTTTAGAAGATAAAATTGCAAATGCAAATGCAACAGCATTTAGACTTATACATAGAGCCTTCCACCTAATTACTAACTTGCATGAACATCACAAAGAATTGGCGTTTTTTTTTTTTTTTTAATTTTTTAATGCAAACCTCTACCCGTCCTCCTTTTTGCTTTCATCGACAATTTTTTCATCCTTAACACCTTTCCTCTGTCAGCACCCCAAACTTCCTTTTTTAATAAACGACCTTTTTATGATCATTCTTAAACAAAATTAGAAAACTAAACTTAGCATATTAGAACTCATTAACCACGACATATATTTTACCTTTGTTTTCACACCTAATTTTTCTTTAAGCTCCATTCAAATTCATAAAGAAAATTTGCTCACCCATCTACGTTCTTCCATTATTTATAAATATTCCAATTGCATAAGCAATAAAACCTTGGTTGGTGGCACACAGCACCAAGGCTATATATATATATATATATATATATATATATATATATATATATATATATATATATATATATATATATATATATATATATATATATATATATATATATATATATATATATATATATATATATATATATATATATATATATATATATATATATATATATATATATATATATATATATATATATATATATATATATATATATATATATATATATATATATATATATATATATATACTCATAAATAATAATATGGCATAAGTGATTTCATTTTTGATTAATAACTTGTCACAAAAACTGGCTTCAAAATTCAGTTCAAGAGTGTGAACGAAAAGCGATCATGTAGATCCAAAAATGTACAAGTAGAATTATATTTAGTAACTTAAAATATTTAACATAGCTTGAAAGACTTTTCAATATCTTTTAAGAATTTAAAATAAACAAACTATTTTGAACAAAACATTTTTCGAGTTGAATATATATATATATATATATATATATATATATATATATATATATATATATATATATATATATATATATATATATATATATATATATATATATATATATATATATATATATATATATCACAGATTGCGAGTCCTGTAATTCTTTAATCCGAATCCAGGACCCTCGAATCCGAAATCTAGCCAGTATTGTAGTTCCTAGAATCCGAATTTGCAAATTTCAAATTCCAAGTAATTTTGAATCTCCCGAATCTGATATATATATATATATATATATATATATATATATATATATATATATATATATATATATATATATATATATATATATATATATATATATATATATATATATATATATATATATATATATTATATATATATCAAACATACATACTTACATACATTCAAATTCGCATAGGAAAAGTTTTTTTGAAACGATTGATTCTCTAGTTGTTTACGAATTTCAAGAGCTTCATTAATAGCATTGTATTTTCAGCATACGTTTCAATTTGCATATATATATATATATATATATATATATATATATATATATATATATATATATATATATATATATATATATATATATATATATATATATATATATATATATATATATATATATATATATATATATATATATATATATATATATATATATATATATATATATATATATATATATATATATATATATATATATATATATATATATATATATATATATATATATATACCGTTCAGGTTTCCCACTCTTATGGAGTGGTACCCGCCACAGTTTAATCGCACATATGCATCCATACTCTTTTCCTTCATCACCACTGCCCTCTTTCTTTTTATGTCCTCCGCAACTCTCATACCCTCGTTCACATTCAAAGCTCTCCCCCGCAAAATCCCCCTCACCCTTTCTATTCACCTCCACCTCGTCCTTCCTCTCCCCTTCATCCCTCAGCCTCGGATCTCATTACTCTACCCACCATCCTATCCTTTTTAATTCTGCACATATCCCCAAACCACCTTAATTAATATATATATATATATATATATATATATATATATATATATATATATATATATATATATATATATATATATATATATATATATATATATATATATATATATATATATATTGGGTTGTCTCATTTAGCAGAAAATATTAACTCTTAACTTTGCTTCTTCCTTTTTCCTCCTCTATTTCTTTCCGACGTCTCAACTGCCGTTTCATCATCTGCTTAAGCTGAACTCTTTTACTGAAACTTTTGCATCTAATTCCACTTGAGATGGTTCCGGAACTACTCGTCACTCTCCACCATCCTCCAACTTATTTTTTTGGTCTATCACTTTATTTTCTTTTAAAGATGATATTTCTGTTCTCTCTGAGCTTAACATTAAAAAGTCGGATGATCCTGATGATATTTCTCCATCGGTTCTCAAAACCTGGTCTTCTACACTGTCTTGGTAAATTATTTCGTCCTTGCCTATCAATTTTATGTTTTCCTGCCTGCTGACAGAGTGCGCTCATTGAGCTTTTAACGAAGTTGAGGAAACCTCGTGAAAACTCTTTAAATGTTTTTATATTGCTTTAACATTTACTCTTTCCAAGGTTTCTAATCTATCTTTAACTAAATGGTAATATTTCTTCGAAATATATATATATATATATATATATATATATATATATATATATATATATATATATATATATATATATATATATATATATATATATATATATATATATATATATATATATATATATATATATATATATATATATATATATATATATATATATATATATATATATATATATATATATATATATATATATATATATATATATATATATATATATATATATATATATATATATGATTCTCAGAAATGCTGTTTTGCTGATTCTCATGCATCTAGTCTCAACAGAATTTACAGATATTTGTTTATTAACACTATAATTAAAAAGCCCCCTCTCTCAACCTCCCTCTCAAAACCTTCTAACCCTACCAATGTGCATAACTATCTATCTATCCATCCATCTATCTTTCTCTGCCTTTCTTTCTTTCTATGTATTCTCTCTCTCGTCCATCTATCTAAACATACATCTAACAATTTCTCAAGCAATATCTATCTACCTATCTATCTCTCTCTCTCATTCTTTCAAATATATATATATATATATATATATATATATATATATATATATATATATATATATATATATATATATATATATATATATATATATATATATATATATATATATATATATATATATATACCTGTATATATTGTTCGTAAATATTACAGAGAATAAGAATGTTTTGGTAAAATAACGCATATAAGAAAGCAATTTGATTTCGTTCTCTAAATATCGGATTCCATTTCCGCAACAGAAGTGAAGTGATTTTATGTGTGTATTTTAGCGTGGAATTTTTCAAGAGATTTAAAGTCATATTACAACGCTGCATCTCATCTTTCCTACTTAAATGTATCACGTAAAATAGAACCAAATAAATGGACTCTCTCTCTCTCTCTCTCTCTCTCTCTCTCTCTCTCTCTCTCTCTCTCTCTCTCTCTCTCTCTCTCTCTCTCTCTCTCTCTCTCTCTTCTTCTTCTTCTTCTTCTTCTTCTTCTTCTTCTTCTTCTTCTTCTTCTCCTTCTTTCTTCTTCAAATCTTAACGTTGGAATAAGTTCTACTATTTCTTGTTCTTCTTCTTCTTCTTCTTCTTCTTCTTCTTCTTTTTTCTTTTTTTTGTTATTTTGTATTACCACTTATAAACTAATTAAATTATTAAAGAAATGTTTTTAGTATTCAGGGAATAAATAATCTTGTATGTAATATTTGAAAATTTAATTAAAAAATAGAAAAACATTCCTTCCAATGAAACATTTGGTAATCCTTCGACAGAGTGGCCTGATAATCGATATTTTCACCATTTTTGCACAGAACACAGAAAATGCAATAAAATTAAGAATAAAAATAAGAATAAAAAAAAATTACCCGAAGGGCCTATAACATCATTTACTCAAGTGGCAAATATCTATACTTTTCACCAATGATATACGTCTTCAACACAGACAAAACTCCCATCGTGGCTTTCATACAACAAAAAATATACACAAAGCCATGGTTGCCAAAATTGATCAATCATAAATGCCATAGTTTTCAATGTTGCCAGAACTTAAATTAATATATATCTCTTAGGCCATAACTGCAAAAGAAATTCGATAATATATATATATATATATATATATATATATATATATATATATATATATATATATATATATATATATATATATATATATATATATATATATATATATATATATATATATATATATATATATATATATATATATATATATATATATATATATATATATATATATATATATGGAGGAGTACATAGCTCCTTCCAAAGCGATGAAAGTACCCCCCGCTGGGCTTAACCGCGGGGTGATGGGGTGGGCTAGACCATTCCGCCCCACTCCGTTGCCCTTTGGTTCGTTCCTTTTCGCGTTTCACCTTCTCAAAGGGATCTCTAGTGTACCCTTGACTCATGCTCCCACATGCTTCCCTTTTTCACATGTACCCTACAAATTTAAAAGCGCTTACACGTTACAGTCGTGAAACAAAAGTTCGTTCCTATTAAGCTGGAAATAAATATTTATATAAATGGAGATCATTTCAGGTTCAGCCAATCACAGTTTAATTAAGCCCCTCTCAATGTTTTTATTTCTTTTTATTCAAAATAGAGCTTTTATGAAATGATCTCAATTTTAAATAAATATTTATTTCCAGCTTAATAGGAACGAACTTTTGTTCACGACTGTACATCCCAATTAAAATAATTCAATAAGCTAAACATAAAACTACCACAGAGAAGCTTGATAAGGTGGTCTCCAAATATAACCCTTCATCCACCCCTGGTAATGGGGTTCGTGCCACCAGGACTTTTTATGCCGTCTTGCCCTGTTGCAATGTCTTTTTTTTACATTAATTTCTGAGACATTCGCGGTCTCTTGTGTAATTTCCTCTTTGTCGAGCCTCACCTCTCTTCTTCTAGCCCTAATATCTTGTTCTTAACTTGAAACTTAGGTGTCTGAGTGCTCTGACAGTAACCCTACTCTATTTCCTCCTACTGTCTCTATTCTCGATATTTCAGCCAAAGGGATGTTGCGTATATGTTTCGCAACGATGTTGTTTGTTCTCGTGTCTCTAATTTGCAGTCTTCTGAATTCTTTAATTTAAGGCGTAAGCTTTCTTGCAACTCTACAAGTAAATTCATTTGTTCTGTCTACTTATCTCCTAACTCTACAGACTACACAAAATTCTTCGACTATCTTAACCAAAATTGTTTCTTCTTCTCCTTTCTCAGAAATCAAAGTTTTAGGTGATTTCAATGTTCACCACCGCCATTGGCTTTCATCTCGTTCTCACGATCCAGATGGTGAACTCGCCTTCCAATATTCTATCCAAATAACCTTGAACAATTGGTGCACCTCCCGTATCCCTGACAGTCTTGGTAGTAAACTCAACATATCTGATCTTTTCCTAATTTCTTATCCTTCTCCTTACACTGTTAAACTCTTTCCTCCTCTGGGTTCATCCGATCACCTTTTTATCTCTGTATCTTGTTCTCTCTTCAAGTCTTCCGCAAGAACGGCCCCGCCTTCGGTGAGGAGACGTTTCTGGCACTTTCGGTGACACTAACTGGTCTGACATTCGGTTGTACTTCTCTGATTTTCCCTGGAATGATTACTGTATCTGTGGGAGGGGTCCAGCGGAATGTGCAGAGTGCATAACCGAGGTGATTTTCTCTGGCATGGGGACGTAAATTCCATATTCTTTTCATTTTAATAAACCTAAACCTTAGTTTAATTCTGCTTGTTCTCGTGAATCCGCATCACAGGGATGCTAACTTCAGGGATTACCATCTTCTTTAAACTCCAGAAACTTATACAACTTATATTTCATACCTGAATCGTGCAAAAATCTATTCTCCATTACACTAAATATATATATATATATATATATATATATATACATATATATATATATATATATATAATATATATATATATATATATATATATATATATATATATATATATATATATATATATATATATATATATATATATATATATATATATATATATAATATATATATATATATATATATATATATATATATATATATATATATATATATATATATATATATATATATATATATATATATATAATATATATATATATATATATATATATATATATATATATATATATATATATATATATATATATATATATATATATATATATATATATATATATATAATATATATTTCAGACGACTTCGTTTTTTAGCTGGTTAGTCACAAGACTTTGAAAAGTGTTTTGCATGTTATTAGATTTTTCTTCCCTTCACCTACAGAAAAACTTTGGAAATCAGAAAAATGTAGAAATTTATACCGATATTTGTAGGTTGAAATTTATTTCCTATATAAAAAATGACGTATCTTTCGATTCACACACTATCTGTCTCTCTGATATATATATATATATATATATATATATATATATATATATATATAATATATATATATATATATATATATATATAATATATATATATATATATATATATATATATATATATATATATATATATATATATATATATATATATATATATTATATATATATATATATATATATATATATATATATATATATATTATATATATATATATATATATATATATATATATATATATATATATATATATATATATATATATATATATTATATATATATATATATATATATATATATATATATATATATATATATATATATATATATATATATATATATATATATATATATATATATATATATATATATATATATATATATATATATATATATATATATATATATATATATATATATATATTTTTTTTTTTTTTTTTTTTTTTTTTTTTTTTTTTTTTTTTTTTTTTATTTTTATATTTTTTATATATATATATATATATATATATATATATATATATATATATATATATATATATATATATATATATATATATATATATATATATATATATATATATATATATATATATATATATATATATATATATATATATATATATATATATATATATATATATATATATATATATATATATATATATATATATATATATATATATATATATATATATATATATATATATATATATATATATATATATATATATATATATATATATATATATATATATATATATATATATATATATATATATATATATATATATATATATATATATATATATATATATATATATATATATATATATATATATATATATATATATATATATATATATATATATATATATATATATATATATATATATATATATATATATATATATATATATATATATATATATAATATATATATATATATATATATATATATATATATATATATATATATATATATATATATATATATATATATATATATATATATATATATATATATATATATATATATATATATATATATATATATATATATATATATATAATATATATAAAATATATATATATATATATATATAATATATATATATATATTATGTCTTCCTCTGGTGGGCAAAGGCCAGAGGCCTACTAATATCCACCAGAGTTGGAGAGTATTTTGAATCAGGTCGCTAATGGCCGACGTGACCCGATACACGGCATTTAAAGGTGTGCAAGTCAAATGAAGTTGGGAAAACAGATAAAGGGAGTGTGTTCCAGACTTTACCAGTAGAGTACATGTAAGAGTGAACATAGCGGTTAAGTCTTGGGTCAGAGAGTTGGACAGAGAAAGGATGAGACTGTGTAGAAAGTCGTGTCGCACGAGCCCATACAAGGGCGAACAACACCCCTATACAGAGCAAGCAACTGGGGTGGCGTAAAAAAAATTACGAAGGCGCCTCAGAACACCCAACCTCTTAGAAGCTTTTTCAGAGAAAGAAGTAATGTGATCTTTCCAAGAAAGATCACGAAAAGAAACACCGAGAATATTGAGAACAGATGAAGGTTTGAGTTGAGTGTTTTCGAAGAAGATATCATAGTTGTGTGGAAGATTGTGTCGAGTAGAAAGATGGAGGAATTGAGTTTTTGAGGCATTGAAAACGACCATGTTTTCTCTGCCCCAATTTGAAATACGAGAAAGATCAGAGGTCAGTTGCTCCAAGGCCATCCTTCTTGAATCTATCAACTGCTGTTGGGAGGGACGTCTTTCAAATTGAAAGGAATAATGAAGTGTGGAGTCATCGGCATAGGAGTGTAGGAGACGAAGTAATAGAGAGAAGGTCATTGATGAAAATTAGAAAAAGAGTTGGGGATAGGACAGATCCTTGAGGAACACCACTATTTATAGATTTATAGGATGAACGGTGGCCGTCTACAACAGCTGCTATAGAACGACCGGAAAGGAAATTAGAGAGAAGGTCACAGAGAGAAGGATAGATTCCGAAAGAGGGAAGTTTGGAAATCAAAGCTTTGTGCCAGACTCTATCGAAGGCTTTCGATATGTCTAGCGCAACAGCGAAAGACTCACCGAAACCCCGAAGAGCGGAGGACCAAGAGTCAGAAAGTAGGGAAAGAAGATCACCAGTAGAACGTTCTTTACGAAAACCATACTGGCGATCAGAGATAAGATTAGAAGAATTGAGATGTTTCCAAATCTTCCTGTTGAGGATAGATTCGAAAACTTTAGAAAGAACGGAGGTTAAAGAAATTGGACGATAGTTAGAGGGTTGAGAGGGTCCCCCTTCTTCGGCACAGGCTGAATGAGCGCACGTTTCCAGCAAGAAGGGAAGGTCGAAGTAGAAAGGCAAAAACGAAATAGTTTACCAAGGCAGGGTGCAAGCTCGGAAGCACAAGTTTTGAGAACCGCAGGAGGAATACCATCAGAACCATACGCCTTCTTAGTGTTAAGCTCAGAGAGAGCAGAAATGACATCTTTAGAAGAAATTATAATATTATATAATAGTTAGGGGGGTTGAAGGAGGAGGAATAACTCCGGAATCGTCTTAAGAAAGGAGTTAGAAGGCAAAAAGTTTGAGCAAAGAGTTCAGCTTTAGTAGAAAGCAAAATGGCAGTTGTGCCATCAGAAGAAACTAGAGGAGGGAAAGAGGAAGAAGCAAAGTTAGAGTTGACATTTTTTGCAAAATGCCAGAAAGGGCGAGAGGAAGAGGAACCAGAAAGATTATTGCATTTGCGACGGAGAAAAGAGTTTTTGGTATCTCGAAGAATAGATTTTGCACGATTCCGGGATGAAATATAAGTTGAATGGGATTTCAGGGGTTTGAAGACGACGGTAATCTCTGAAGGCAGCGTCCCTGCGGCGAATAGCGCGAGAACAAGTAGAGTTAAACCAAGGTTTGTTAGGTTTAGTAGAAGGGAAAGAATGTGGAATGTGCGCCTCGATGCCAGAGAGAATCACCTCAGTTATGCGCTTATATATCTATATATATCTATATATATATATATATATATATATATATATATATATTATATATATATATATATATATATATATATATATATATATATATATTATATATATATATATATATATATATATATATATATATATATATAATATATATATATATATATTATATATATATATATATATATATATTATATATATATATATATATATATATATATATATATATATATATATATATATATATATACTGTCATTCGTCAAATTAATATACCTGTTTAAAAAATAAATTTTAGGCTTATTATTTTTTTATCTTTCTCCATTTAGACCCTGGTAACATTTATCCAAAACTAAAGTGGTTGAGTTGCGTCTTCAGTGTTGAAATTATGATCCAAGACGTTCGGGTATATATATATATATATATATATATATATATATATATATATATATATATATATATATATATATATATATATATATATATATATATATATATATATATATATATATATATATATATATATATATATATATATATATATATATATATATATATATATATATATATATATATATATATATATATATATATATATATATATATATATATATATATATATATATATATATATATATATATATATATATATATATATATATATATATATATATATATATATATATATATATATATATATATATATATATATATATATATATATATATATATATATATATATATATTATATTCCTACATGAAGTGTATTGCCAAAATAAATTAAAGCTTTATTAAGATATCAAACTCATAATCATAGGAAATATACTGAAAAAATCTCTCTCATTCTCTCGCAAAAAATTGCAATTAAAAAATATTACTTGTTTTATTTTTAGCAAAAAAAATCATAAAATAAATATTTTTACTTCAAATAATTTTATATTTTCTTTCTTTATTCAGAGTTTTCAATTGTCAAAAAATGTTATGTTTTGAATATTTCTCTATTTTATCGCTTAATGAACTTTTTATCGCTCTTATACTTGAATGCCTTAAGAAAAATTTTCTTCATATATATATATATATATATATATATATATATATATATATATATATATATATATATACATAAAATTAATAAAATCAGGTTTAAAGTTTTAAAGTAAAAGCTATAGAAAGAAGGAGAAGGATCCTTGATAGATTTTTTAGCTTTAATTTTGAGATTGTAAATTATTATTATTATATATTATTATTATTATTATTATTATTATTATTATTATTATTATTATTATTATTATTATTATTATTATTATTATTATTATTATTATTATTATTATTATTATTATTATTATTATTATTATTATTATTACTTATTATTATTATTATTATTATTATTATTATTATTATTATTATTATTATTATTATTATTATTATTATTATTTTAGTTGTGTAATTTTCAACTACTCTCTTACAAATTAGTATTTTTAATTTGCAGTATGACCCTTGTTTGTCTTCTCAGAGGTAGTTATATTTTGCAGGAAAACAATTGTTAATTTGATTCTTTTTAATAATTCTCTGTTTAGTAAAGAAATTTTACCGTATCGTTTATAGTAGAATTAATTGATTATTTTCATTCTTTTGAATCTTTATTGCTGATTCTTAAATGCATTTTTTATGACTCTTCCTTTCCAAATATGATATTTTTAAATTTTACTTTTGTTTTCAGTCTCCCAGAACTATATGGATGTCTTAGATAATAATAGTCTTAAAAAGCTTCAAGCGGAATTATTTTTCATCATTGCCATCAAGGAAGCTGTTATGAAAAACTGATATATATATATATATATATATATATATATATATATATATATATATATATATATATATATATATATATATATATATATATATATATATATATATATATATATATATATATATATATATCTCCTCTGGTGGGCAAAGGCCAGAGGCCTACTACAATTCCACCAGAGTTAGGGGGAAAAACGGAAGAATGGTCAAATTAAAGGCCGACGTGACCTGATACACGACGTTTGAAGGTGTGTAAGTCATAGGAAGTTGGAAAAATAGAAGAAGGGAGTGTGTTCCAGACTTTACCAGGTAGAGTACATGTAGGACAGAGCATAGCGGTTGAAGTCTGGGGTCAGAGAGTTGGACAGAGAAAGGATGAGACTGTGTAGAAAGTCGAGTCGCACGAGCCCTTCTCAGTGGAGGAGGTATGCGACGAGAGAGTTCAGAAGAGCAGTGTCCATTGTAATAGCGATAGTATAGAGAGAGTGACGCAACAATTCGACGGGCAGAAAGAGATTGAAGAGAGTTAGTAAGAGCAGGAGAGTTGATGAGACGAAAATGCCCTAGACTCCACCTTCCTAGGAGAGCTGTATGTGTGGAACCACCCCAGATGTGCGAAGCATACTCCATACAGGGGCGAACAACACCCATATACAGAGCAAGCAACTGGGGTGGAGTGAAGAAATACTGAAGGCGCCTCAGAACACCTAACCTCTTAGAAGCTTGTTTAGAAAGAGAGGTAATGTGATCTTTCCAAGAAAGATCACGAGAAAAGGAAACGCCGAGAATATTAAGAACAGATGAAGGTCTGAGTTGAGTGTTTTCGAAGAAGATATCATAGTTGTGTGGAAGATTGTGTCGAGTAGAGAGATGGAGGAATTGAGTTTTGGTGGCATTGAAAACAACCATGTTTCTCTCTGCCCCAATTTGAAATGAGAGATAGATCAGAGGTCAGCTGCTCCAAGGCAACCCTCCTTGCCTCTAGTAACTGTTGTTGAGAGGGGCGCCTTTCAAATTGAAAAGAGTAATGAAGGGTGGAGTCATCAGCATAGGAGTGGATAGGAGATGAAGTAAAAGAGAGAAGGTCATTAATGAAAAGTAGAAAAAGTGTTGGGGATAGGACAGATCCTTGAGGAACACCACTATTAATAGATTTAAAGGAAGAACGGTGGCCGTCTACAACTGCTGCTATAGAACGACCGGAAAGGAAATCAGAGAGAAGG
This sequence comes from Armadillidium nasatum, assembly GCA_009176605.1. Lineage (NCBI taxonomy): Eukaryota > Metazoa > Arthropoda > Malacostraca > Isopoda > Armadillidiidae > Armadillidium > Armadillidium nasatum. The sequence continues at coordinate 59,471 of SEYY01023808.1, forward strand.
TCACAGAGAGAAGGATAGATTCCGAAAGAGGGAAGTTTGGAAATCAAAGCTTTGTGCCAGACTCTATCGAAAGCTTTCGATATGTCTAGAGCAACAGCAAAAGATTCACCGAAATGCCGAAGAGCGGAGGACCAAGAGTCAGAGAGAAGGGAAAGGAAGATCACCAGTAGAGCGTTTCTTACGAAAGCCATACTGGCGATCAGAGATAAGATTAGAAGAATTGAGATGTTTCCAAATCTTCCTGTTAAGGATAGATTCGAAAACTTTAGAAAGAACGGAGGTTAAGGAAATGGGACGATAGTTAGAGGGTTGAGAGGGGTCCCCCTTCTTCGGCACAGGCTGAATGAGCGCACGTTTCCAGCAAGAAGGGAAGGTTGAAGTAGAAAGACATAGACGAAAAAGTTTACCAAGGCAGGGTGCAAGCTCGGAAGCACAAGTTTTGAGAACCACAGGAGGGATACCGTCAGGACCGTACGCCTTCTTAGTGTTAAGCTCAGAGAGAGCAGAAATGACGTCTTTAGAAGAAATTATAATTTTAGGCATAAATGAGTTGGAGGGGGTTGAAGGAGAAGGAACAGTCCCGGAATCGTCTAAGGTTGAATTAGAAGCAAAAGTTTGAGCGAAGAGTTCAGCTTTAGAGGAAGGCAAAACGGCAGTTGTACCGTCAGAAGATACTAGAGGAGGGAAAGAGGAAGAAGCAAAGTTAGAGTTGACATTTTTTGCAAAATGCCAGAAAGGGCGTGAGGAAGTAGAACCAGAAAGATTGTTGCATTTTAAGCGGAGAAAAGAGTTTTTAGTATTACGGAGAATAGATTTTGCACGATTCCGGGATGAAATATAAGTTGCATGAGTTTCAGGAGTTTGAAGACGACGGTAATTCCTGAAGGCAGCATCCCTTCGGCGGATAGCACGAGAACAAGCAGAGTTAAACCAAGGTTTGTTAGGTTTAGTAGAAGGGAAAGAATATGGAATGTACGCCTCCATGCCAGAGAGAATCACCTCGGTTATGCGCTCTGCACACTCAGAAGGGACCCCTCCCACGGAAACAGTAATCATTCCATGGAAAATCAGAGAAGTACAACCGCAAGTCAGACCAGTTAGTGGCACCGAAATGCCAGAAACGTCTTCTCGCCGATCGCTGGGGCCGTTCTTGCGGAAGACTTGAAGAGACAGGACAAGATACAGAGATAAGAAGGTGATCGGATGAACCCAGAGGAGGAAAGAGTTTAACAGTGTAAGGAGAAGGATAAGAAGTTAGGAAAAGATCAAGTATGTTGGGTTCATCACCAAGACGATCAGGGATACGGGTAGGGAGATGCACCAACTGCTCAAGGTTGTTCTGGATAGAAAATTGGAAGGCGAGTTCACCAGCTGGATCGTGAGAACTAGATGAAAGCCATTGGCGGTGGTGAACATTGAAATCACCTAATCATGATGATTTCGGAGAAAGGAGAAGAAGAAAGAATGTGTTCTATTTTGGAGTTAAGATAGTCGAAGAATTTTTTATAGTCTGTAGAATTAGGAGATAAGTAGACAGAGCAATATAAATTTAGTTGTAGAGTTGCAAGAAAGTTTAAGCCATAGAAGTAGAGAATTCAGAAGACTCCAAATTAGAGACACGAGAACAGACAACATCGTTGCGCACATAAGCGCAACATCCGCCTTTGGCTGAAAATTGAGGATAGAGACAGTAGGAGGAAACAGAGTAAGGCTTTGCTGTCAGAGCACTCAGACACCTGAGTTTCGGTTAAGAATAAGAGATGAGGTCTAGAAGAAGAGAGGTGGTGTTCGACAAAGTGGAAATTAGTAAAGAGACCACGAATGTTGCAGAAGTTAATGAAAAAGGAAGATCGTGCATCAGGGCAAGTCAGCGTAGAGGTCTTGGTGGCACCAACCCCTTCACCGGAGGCCACCAACTCCCAAGTGGTGATGGGGGAAGGAGTGGATGAGGGGCATTCTTTGGATGCCGCCCCTCGTAGCATCTCCGAGGCAGTTATATGTTTCGCCATTTTTTTTCCTATTTTAAAGGAATATTAATAAAAGCGATTGTAAATTTGTAGGAACATGAGAAGGGAGTTGGGGAAAGAAGTGGGAGCATAGACACTCCCATGTGGGACGAGGGTACACTAGAGACCCTTTGAGTAGGTGAAACGCGAAAAGGAACGAACCAAAAGGCAACGGAGTGAAACGGGATGGTCTAGCCCACCCTATCACTCCGCGGTTAAGCCCAATGGGGGGTACTTTCATCGCTTCGGACGGCGCTACGTCCTCACCCTATAAATATATATATATATATATATATATATATATATATATATATATATATATATATATATATATATATATATATATATATATATATATATATATATATATATATATATATATATATATATATATATATATATATATATATATATATATATATATATATATATTGCTACGTGAAAATAACTTTAGTTTTTGTTTTCAAATTCAAGTGTATTTTTTTTCACCTAATTAACATATTGAAACATATTATCTACAGTAAAATATATTTTGAAACACTTTCCAATAACTTTGAAGTAGATAACACTGATCTTAGTGATTTCAGTAGACGAATAATATTTTCTGGTGGTTAAACTCAGTCTTTTGGTTACTTAATCATTTGAATTTAGTACTTCTACAGTGTTTACATTGAAGATTCAATCATCAAAATGTTAGCGTGTTTTGAATTTTGTCTCGTAAAAACTTGCAAAAAGAGATCAAACTACCTTGTAAATGTAAGGTCCTTTATATCATTTGCAATGTATTACTTCATCTTGTGTGTATATTATCAGGAATGTTATTCAACTTAGGTTGGCGAAGATTTTCTTTTATATTTATTAGATTATGATGGTAAGTTGCAGAGTAACTGAAATGATTAGTAATAATTCAACATGTATTTAAAATATTTGCTACCTATATCAAAGATAATGCAAGTAAGACTTCTTTCACATTTTTAACATGATTAGCAAAATATTCTGTTAAAAGTGAAAAAATCTAGTTTGAAAATAAATCATAATCACAGGTACAGACATCGGCCCTTCTGTGAATTCACTTTTCATAATCAAAGGTACATACATTCGTTCCTGTTACATTATTTATATAAAATGGCATTTCAGGTTCAGCCAATCACAGTCTTAAGCCCCGCTCAATGTTTTTATTTTCTTTTTATTCAAAATAGAGCTTTTATGAAATGATTCTTTTTATGTAAATATTTATTTCATAATCAAAGTTACAGACATTGGAGCTTCTGTGAATCCACTTTCATAATCAAAGGTACAGACAATGGCGCGTCCTTGAATCTTCTCTTCATAATCAAAGGCACAGACATCGACTCATTCATGAATCCACTATTATTTCGCTTGGGTGCGTATGTCGCGACATTAATATAATAATTATTACAAAAATGAAGAATAAGTAGAGAGAATTTACTATATTAAATATTACTGTAAATGAAAACTAGTTTAAATAGAATAAATAGATTAAGTTATATTATTATAGTTTAAAATTGATTAAGTAGATTAAAAATCTACGACCAATGCGTGGACTGAAGTAGTTTATTCACTGATGAGAATTGAAACTCTACAAATATACTTTTTAAGAGGAATCGTTAAGGGATACACGAGTTTGTATAATATAAACCGGGAAACTTACTCATGGTTCTACATTTCAATTGCAAAATTTGAAATTAGAAGCTAAAATATTTTTTAAGAAAAAATACCCAAATAACTCTGTACAAGATTGATTCTAGGAGCGAAATGAAGAAACGCAAGAATTCCTACAGTAATTAGTAAAGATTTTAGAGCAGAAACAAATGTAGTGTAGAAAAGCCTTCTTTGTTGAATATTTCATTGTAAATACCTCTAGACGTAATTAAAAGGAAATAGTCATTATTATTATTTCCATATTTTGATCATCATTAATACTCGTACACGCACACGCACACGCACACGCACACGCACACGCACACGCACACGCACACGCACACGCACACGCACACGCACATTCATATAAAAAAAAAAAAAAAAAAAAATAAAAAAATAAAAATATAATATATATATATATATATATATATATATATATATATATATATATATATATATATATATATAATACTCATACGCATAATTTTATATGGTAAAGCAAACATTACGAAGTGATTCAACAAATATATTAAAATTCATTCCAATATCATTGGTGATTGAAAAAATTAAAAATTCAAATGTAAAAATTTTTATTTAAAAGATGAAACAGGAAAATTATTGAAACTTTTAAACAATTTGTTTCCCTTCAACGATAGATGAACATTTATATATATATATATATATATATATATATATATATATATATATATATATATATATATATATATATATATATATATATATATATATATATATATATATATATATATATATATATATATATATAATGTATCGTCTATTGGACAATTAGCACGAAAACTTTAGAAAGAACGGAGGTTAAAGAAATAGGACTAAGTTAGAGTGGTGAAAGGGGTCACCCTTCTTCGGCACAGGCTGAATGAGCGCACTTTTTCAGCAAAAAGGGAAGGTCGAGGTGGAGAGAGAAACACGAAATAGGCAGGGAGCAAGCTCAGAAGCACATATTTTGAGAACCACAAGAGGAATACTATTAGGACAATACGCCTTTTTAGTGTCAAGCTCAGAGAAAGCAGAAATGGCATCTATAGAAGAAATTACAATTTTAGGCATAAAAGAGTTGGAGGAGGTTGGAGGAGATGAATAGCTCAAGAATCATCTAAGATAGAGATAGAGAAAAAAGTTTGAGCCAAGACTTCAGAAGAAACTAGGGGGGAAAGAGGAAGAAGCAAAGTTAGAATTGGCAATTTTCTGCAAAATGCCAGAAAGGGCGAGAGAAAGAGGAACTAGAAAGATTATTGCATTTACGACGGAAAAAAAAGAGTTTTTGGTATCATGAATAATAGATTTAGCACGATTTCGGGGTAAAATATAGTTGCATGAGTTTCTATAATTTGAAGACGACGGTAATCCCTGAAGGCAGCATCCCTGCGGCTGACAGCGCGAGAACAAGCAGAGTTGGACCAAAGTGTGTTAGTTTTAGTTGAAGGGACGGAATATGGAATGCAAACCTCCATGCGAGAGAATCGCATCGGTTATGCGCTCAGCACACTCCGAGGAACCCTTTCCACGAAAGCAGTAATCATTTCACGGAAATTCAGAGAAGTACAATCTCAAATCAGACCAGATAGGAACACAAAATTGCAGAAACGTCTCCTTTTCCAAGGCAGGTAACGTTCTTGCTTAAGGATTGAAAAAATAGAACAAGAAACGGAGCTAAAGTGATCGGAACCCAGAGGAAAAAAGCGTTTAACAGTATAAGGAGAAGGATTAGAGGTTAAGAAAAGATCTATTATGTTGAGTTCATCACCAAGGCGGTCAGGGATTCGGGTAAGAAGTTGCCCCAACTGCTCAAGGTTGTTCTGGATAGAAAAGTCGTAGACGAGTTCACCAGCTGGAACATGAGAACTAGATGAAAGCCATTGGCGGTTGTGAACATTGAAATCACCTAAAATGATTTTGGAGAAAGGAGGAGAAGAAACAATCTGCTCTATTTTGGAGTTTATATAGTCAAGGAATTTTTTATAGTCAGTGGAATTAGGAGATAAATAGAAAGGAAAAATAAATTTAGTAGCAGGATTGCAAGAAAGCTTATTCCATAAAGTAGAGAATTCAGAAGACTCCAAATTAGAGACACGAGAACAAAAAACATCGTTGCGCACATATGCCCATCATCCGCCCTTGGCTGAAAATTGAGGGTAGAAACTGTAGGAGATAACAGAAAAAGTTTTGCTGTTAGCGCACTCAAGCACCTGAGTTTCGGTTAAGAACAAGGGATGAGGTTTAGAAGAAGAGAGATGGTGTTCGACAAGAGGGTAATTAGAAAAAAGACCACGAATATTGCAGAAATTAACTAAAAAGAGTACTGTTCACCGGAGAAAGCCGGAAGCAGGGTCTTAGCGGCACCATCCCCATTATCGGAGGCCGTCAGCTTTTAGTTTCGCCATTTTGTTATGTTTTAAAAGGTAATATACGAGTAAGCGCTTGTAAATTTGTAGGAACACGTCAAGAAATAGGGTGGAGAGGTAGTGGGAGCATAGACACTCCAATAAGAGACGAAGGTGCTATATATATATATATATATATATATATATATATATATATATATATATATATATATATATATATATATATATATATATATATATATATATATATATATATATATATATATATATATATATATATATATATATATATATAATATATATTGTTTATATGGTGGGAAATGACAGGTCTACAGTGAATTTATTGGAACTAAAGTAAAATCAAAGATTGAATACCCTGATAACGTTCTGTGTTTGAAAAAGTACTAGTCTAAAGAGATATTAGAGCTAGAATATACAAGAGTTCTTAGGGCTTTATCTTTAAAGAATATTTAAGATTGATTATAGCAGTAAAGTCTAGGGTGAGAATGCTGAACTGAGAAAGTATGAGATTAGGCATAAAGAAGCGATGTTCGAATTCTTCTCAAAGATGAATGAATTTGATTATAATATAAAGAACAATGGCCACTAGAATAGTAGTTTTAAACTCTTTAATATTAAATAATTAGGTATATGTTCTTCATAATATGCTTCACTATGCTGTTTTTAGTATATTAAAATGAATCTTAATTCTGAAATTACAAATAAGATTCAAATGGAGGTGATTGTAGAGTATAACTTTAATGAAAGACTTTCCCATTTAAATTTGATTTTCTTCTTTCGTGGTACTCAAAGAACTCCAACCTTCAACTGCAACAATTTAAGTACTCTTTCTTTTGTTAATTACAAGCTCAATAAGGTATAATAGCTACATAAGAGGTTGGAAAACGCAACTCTAATTACAAGGAGATCAAATTTAAATAAATCCATAACTTAGTTCGCATACATTTTAATTAAAGATTGAGAACTTTTACATAATCTTTCTTGGAATTCAGTGATTCAGAAAGAGAATACAGAACATTGCGTACCTCTTTACAGACACGCTCGAGCGAATTAGGATCTTAATTTCAATTTAATTTTTTTTATATTTTTTATTTTTTTTTACACGAATTTTTGAGTTTTTTTTATTTTTATGCTTAAATTTCTTCAAAATAAAATCTAACTGCAAGCTTATTTCTTCCCCGCCTCATAATTGCTTTAACACTTGAAAATACACAGATTATATATATATATATATATATATATATATATATATATATATATATATATATATATATATATATATATATATATATATATATATATATATATATATATATATATATATATATATATATATATATATATATATATATATATATATATATATATATATATATATATATATATATATATATATATATATATATATATATATATATATATATATATATATATTTTATGTCTCCTCTGGTGGGCAAAGGCCAAAGGCCTACCATAATCCACCAGAGTTGGGGAATATTCGAAATCGGGTCGCTAAAGGCCGACGTGACCCGATACACGGCGTTTAAAAGTGTACAAGTCAAAGGAAGTTGGGAAAACAGATGAAGGGAGTGTGTTCCAGACTTTACCAGTAGAGTACATGTAAGAGTGAGCATAGCGGTTAAGTCTGGGGTCGGAGAGTTGGACAGAGAAAGGATGAGACTGTGTAGAAAGTCGTGTCGCACGGCCCTTCTCAACGGAGGAGGTATGCGACGTGAGAGTTCAGAAGAGCAATGTCCGTTGTAATAGCGATAGTATAGAGAAAGTGACGCAACAATTCGACGGGAAGAAAGAGATTGGAGAGAGTTAGTAAGAGCAGGAGAGTTGATAAGACGAAAAGCCCTAGACTCCACCTTTTCAAGGAGAGCTGTATGTGTGGAACCACCCCAGATGTGCGAGGCGTACTCCATACAGGGGCGAACAACACCCCTATACAGAGCAAGCAACTGGGGTGGCGTAAAAAAATTACGAAGGCGCCTCAGAACACCCAACCTCTTAGAAGCTTGTTTAGAGAGAGAAGTAATGTGATCTTTCCAAGAAAGATCACGAGAAAAAGAAACACCGAGAATATTGAGAATAGATGAAGGTTTGAGTTGAGTGTTTTCGAAGAAGATGTCATAGTTGTGTGGAAGATTGTGTCGAGTAGAAAGATGGAGGAATTGAGTTTTTGAGGCATTGAAAACGACCATGTTTTCTCTGCCCCAATTTGAAATACGAGAAAGATCAGAGGTCAGTTGCTCCAAGGCCATCCTTCTTGAATCTATCAACTGCTGTTGGGAGGGACGACGTCTTTCAAATTGAAAGGAATAATGAAGGGTGGAGTCATCGGCATAGGAATGTATAGGAGATGAAGTAATAGAGAGAAGATCATTGATGAAAATTAGAAAAAGAGTTGGGGATAGGACAGATCCTTGAGGAACACCACTGTTTATAGATTTATAGGATGAACGGTGGCCGTCTACAACAGCTGCTATAGAACGGCCGGAAAGGAAATTAGAGAGAAGGTCACAGAGAGAAGGATAGATTCCGAAAGAGGGAAGTTTGGAAATCAAAGCTTTGTGCCAGACTCTATCGAAAGGCTTTCGATATGTCTAGCGCCACAGCGAAAGACTCACCGAAACCCCGGAGAGCGGAGGACCAAGAGTCAGAAAGTAGGGAAAGAAGATCACCAGTAGAACGTTCTTTACGAAAACCATACTGGCGATCAGAGATAAGATTAGAAGAATTGAGATGTTTCCAAATCTTCCTGTTGAGGATAGATTCGAAAACTTTAGAAAGAACGGAGGTTAAAGAAATTGGACGATAGTTAGAGGGTTGAGAAGGGTCCCCCTTCTTCGGCACAGGCTGAATGAGCGCACGTTTCCAGCAAGAAGGGAAGGTCGAAGTAGAAAGGCAAAGACGAAATAGTTTACCAAGGCAGGGTGCAAGCTCGGAAGCACAAGTTTTGAGAACCGCAGGAGGAATACCATCAGGACCATACGCCTTCTTAGTGTTAAGCTCAGAGAGAGCAGAAATGACATCTTTAGAAGAAATTATATTAGGCATAAATGAGTTGGAGGAGGTTTAAGGAGGAGGAACAGCTCCGGAATCGTCTAAGGTAGAATTAGAAGCAAAAGTTTGAGCAAAGAGTTCAGCTTTAGTAGAAGGTAAAATGGCAGTTGTACCATCAGAAGAAACTAGAGGAGGAAAGAGGAAGAAGCAAAGTTAGAGTTGACATTTTTTTGCAAAATGCCAGAAAGGGCGAGAGGAAGAGGAACCAGAAAGATTATTGCATTTGCGACGGAGAAAAGAGTTTTTGGTATCTCGAAGAATAGATTTTGCACGATTCCGGGATGAAATATAAGTTGAATGAGTTTCAGGGGTTTGAAGACGACGGTAATCTCTGAAGGCAGCGTCCCTGCGGCGGATAGCACGAGAACAAGTAGAGTTAAACCAAGGTTTGTTAGGTTTAGTAGAAGGGAAAGAATATGGAATGTACGCCTCCATGCCAGAGAGAATCACCTCGGTTATGCGCTCAGCACACTCCGAGGGAACCCTCCCACGAAAGCAATAATCATTCCATGGGAAATCAGAGAAGTACAACCGCAAGTCAGACCAGCTAGCAGCACCGAAGTGCCACAAACGTCTCCTCGCCGAAGGATGGGGGTCGTTCTTGCGGAAGACTTGAAGAGACAGAACAAGATACGGAGATAAGAAGGTGATCGGATGAACCCAGAGGAGGAAAGAGTTTAACAGTATAAGGAGAAGGATTAGAAGTAAGGAAAAGATCAAGTATGTTGGGTTCATCACCAAGGTAATCAGGGATACGGGTAGGGAGTTGCACCAACTGCTCAAGGTTGTTCTGGATAGAAAAGTTGAAGGCGAGTTCACCGGCTGTATCATGAGAACTAGATGAAAGCCATTGGCGGTGGTGAACATTGAAATCACCTAAAATGATGATTTCAGAGAAAGGAGAAGAAGATAGAATGTGCTCTATTTTGGAGTTTAAATAGTCGAAGAATTTTTTATAGTCAGTGGAATTAGGAGATAAATAAACAGAACAAATAAATTTAGTAGTAGAATTGCAAGAGAGCTTAAGCCATAAGGTAGAAAATTCAGGAGACTCCAAATTAGAGACACGAGAGCAAATAACATCGTTGCGCACATATGCGCAACAACCGCCTTTGGCTGAAAATTGAGGATAGAGACAGTAGGAGGTAACAGAATAAGGTTTGCTGTCAGCACACTCAAGCAACTGAGTTTCGGTTAGAAACAGGAGATGAGGTTTAGAAGAAGAGAGATGGTGTTCGACAAAGGGGAAATTAGAAAAGAGACCGCGAATGTTGCAGAAATTAATGAAGAAAGAAGACCGTGCACCGGGGCAAGCCGGACGCCGTGTCGTGGCGGCACCATCCCCATCATCGGAGGCCGTCAACTCACAGGTGATGATGGGGTGAGGGGTGGAGGTTGAGGGGCATTCTTTGGATGCCGCCCCTCGCAGCATCTCCGAGGCAGCTGTAGGTTTCGCCATTTTGATTTGTTATTATAAAGGTAATGTAAGAGTAAGCGCTTGTAAAATGTGGGAACGTGTGAAGAATTGGGGTGGAGAGGTAGTAGGAGCATAGACACTCCAGAGTGGGGCGGAGGTACACTAGAGACCCCCTGAGAAGGTAAAATTTTTTAAAAGTTTGACAAATAAAATGGACATTGATATTTGTTTCACATCTTATCTTAAAAATAATGACGTTTGACTTTTCCTAAATAATTATATCGCTATTTTCATAATGAGGCAGTTAAATTTAAGCTTTTATATCTAAAACAAAAAAATTTCTAGCTTCCTAGCTTTTAAATTAATCTGTTGTAAACTGCATATCGTGGTCTCTTTGGTCTCATGGGGGGTAACGATGAGTTTGAGAGGATACGGCGCTGTTCGAAGATCGGAATACCTGGGAGGGTTTCTGCAGGATCAACACATGACAGGTTCTACCTAGCAGGATGGATGGTGAGAAGGTGAGAAGAATCTATATATATATATATATATATATATATATATATATATATATATATATATATATATATATATATATATAATATATATATATATATATATATATATATATATATATATATATAGGTAAAATTGAAATTAAATGAATAACAACCAAAAGTTTTTCTCAATCTACAAATTTAAAAATAAATTAATATTTTAAAATCTAAGAAAAAAAATCAGCTAATGTACGGCAGGTCTTATTAATTCAAGCTATTTTCATTGAATCAAAGCATCTTACGCTCCACCCAATTCGATGTAAGCTTCGATTTTGAAATTTTATAAAAAATTTCTAAATCAGCTCTTCTTTGCTTATATTTTTAATAAATTTAGAAATCAGTAATAACTATGTACTATATATATATATATATATATATATATATATATATATATATATATATATATATATATATATATATATATATATATATATATATATATATATATATAGAATACTGTTAATTATTAGTTAATGATTAATAGTTAATAGTTAATAATAATTAATATTTAATAATTGATTAGCACACCAGTCTTTAAGAAATTTTTTCAACCATTTTGCGACCATATATTAATAAGAGGAGAATGGAAAACGAATATAACTATAGTTTATAACTATAGTTTTCCAAACTACATATAATAATAATATACATATATATACATATATATATATATAATATATATATATATATATATATATATATATATATATATATATATATATATAATATATATATATATATATATATATATATATATATATATATATATATATATATATATATATATATATATATATATATATATATATAATACTATATATATATATATATATATATATATATATATATATATATATATATATATATATATATATATATATATATATATATATATATATATATATATATATATATATATATATATATATATATATATATATATATATATATATATATATATATATATATATATATATATATATATATATATATATATAGTGGGAAGAACTAGAGGCTTTCATAGAATCCACCATGTATGTGTGTGTGTGTGTGTGTGTGTGTGTGTGTGTGTGTGTGTGTGTATGTGTGTGTGTTTGTTTGTATATGAATAGCCTATTTGTCAAGAAAACAATGAACGCACAACGGTAGGTACAAGTTTTGTAAAACGTAATTTGAAAATCAGATTGAAAAGTATCAATTTGTTTGACTAACTTTTCATTTTCAATTTTGAAAAAACGAAAAAATCTTGCGCCAAAAATTTCTCAAAAATAGAAACTAATAATTCAATTCTTGGCGCAAAACAAAGTTTGTTGTGAGAAATCTTATTTTTCCGCTCAATTTCGAATAAATTTCGTTCTCGTAACATTCTGTCTTTCCTTACGAGGAATAAGATTATGTAACTCATTGTATCATTTTTCTTGTTTTGTCTTCTACTATTATTACTACTACTTTTACTATTATTACTATTAGTATTATTATTACTAATAATCATAATAATAATAATAATAATAATAATAATAATATTTACCATAAGTTTACATTATTTCCTTATACAAGTTGGTTTAAACAAGTAAGGCATCAGACAAACAAAACAGTAAAACGAAAAAAGAAATATATTTTTTGAATTAAATTTTCCTTTATTAATTTGACCATTTCCTTTTCTTTTGTGACCTTTCATTATAAATTCAAATATGCCTTCACTTCCATTTACCTTTTTTAACCTTCTTTCTTTGACTAAGTCAATTTTTAATTCTCTCTTTTCCTTTTCACTTTGAGTCTTACTCAACTATGATTAATTAAGGTTTCTTTACAACATTTTTTATTACAAAGTTTTATTTTAAAGAAAAATTATATACTCGGATATATATATATATATATATATATATATATATATATATATATATATATATATAT
>SEYY01023808.1:77500-85000 GCA_009176605.1 Armadillidium nasatum
ATATATATATATATATATATATATACTATATATATATATATATATATATATATATATATATATATATATATATATATATATATATATATATATATATATCATATATATAGATACATAATATAATATGATTTGGCTGTCGTCGTGAGTTGAGATGCTTAAACCAGAAGGGAAATGAAAAGATAGAAGAATCAGTTGGAAGAGAAGAGAAGAGTGAAGAGAAAGAAGAGAGAGAGAAGAGGAGAAGAAAATTGGAAGGTTTGTTTAGAGTACGCTGTAGAATTGTACTGAAAAGAAAATTATTTTTCGAACTTAAAAATAATATTTTCATAAAACAAAATTTAATAAATCGCAATTAACTTATTATCAAAATTTTGTGGAGGAGCAACAAAACTTTCAAATAACATACTTTCGGCCTAAGTGAAAATTTCAACATTAGCATTACGAATTTAAAATTTAAAACACGAGATTGGATTGGGCGACAAGGCTGGATCATGAAGAATAGTTCTTCGCATGGTTCTAGGGTCTGGGATTCCTTTTAACCATTTTTTTTTTTTTTTTTTTTGTCTTCCCATGTACGACTGCAGGAATTTTCTTGCAGTTGACGCCACCCTGCATTATGCTGGATACGGTGTGATGTATAAAAACACACACACACACACACACACATATATATATATATATATATATATATATATATATATATATATATATATATATATATATATATATATATATATATATATATATATATATATATATATATATATATATATATATATATATATATATATATATATATATATATATATATATATATATATATATATATATATATATATATATATAGTATATATATATATGGGAAGTAGTATTTTATAAAAGCAAAATAAAACTCGACATTTGTTTCCACTATTTTGGTACTTATTTATTTATTTATTTATTTATATAGTTATTTATCAAACTTTTTATTTATTATTTGATGGATGGGAGTCTTATTATAAATAATCATCTATTCTATTATTGTTTATAAAAATAATTAATATCTACAAACTCCATTTTTCATGTGCTTAATATTTAATTACTTTTTGTTTCTTTTTTTTAAATTAGAAAACACTGAATTGTTAAAAAAAAGCTAAATAAATAAATAAATGAATAAATAAATAAATAAATAAAACATAAAATAAAAAATTAAATCAAATCAAAAAAGTTTTAAACTTATAAAAGTTTTTGAAATCACCTTGAAAAAAAAAAAAAGTTTTATTTTTTCAATAATTGAAGTAATTTTAAATTTAAAATAGTTTCCCTTTTAAAGAGTTCTTCCTTTCATTTATTTGGGTCAGTCATTGGGAATGTTGAACTTTAATTGATTTAAAATTAGTTGTAAGAGGTAGAAAGATTGTGGGATTTTTGTAAGAGGAAAATCTTCAAGATCATTAATACATTTTTCACTCATAAAGTATCACATAGATACATTACGCACATATTGAACAGCAATACGGAAGAAATTGATCAGAAATTCGTTAAGGATTATTGATCATGGATATTAGAATTAGAGCAGAAAAGAATTTTGTAATGGAAAGGCGGATGATAGTTAAGGTTGAGTCCCTAAACGAACAGAATAAGAGAGATGCAAATAGAGATAACATAAGAGAGAAAATAAGACAAATGGATAGGGAAGAGGTTTTCATAGGACTACAAGAAAGAGTAATAGAGTGGCTGGAGAAGAAGCTGGGATACAGATATGTGGGAGGCACAAAGAGAAGACATACGAGATGCTGTATTGAAGAGGTGGGGAAGGTGGTGAAGACAAAAACAACAAAAATGAGAAAATGTTTAAAAAGGAGAACAGCTCTATTAAGACAAGGATATGTGGAAGTCAGAAGTAGAGCAGAAGTTGGGAAAAGGAATGCAAAGAGGGAGGTAGCAAGGAAGGTAGCTGAGGAGCTGGAACAAGAAATAGGGAGGGGTAGGAAAAAAATATTTAAGAAGGATAGAACTTTTGGAATTCAGAAAAAGAAACAAAATAATATTAAGAATAGAGGAGAGGAAACTTTGGTGGACGGAAAGAGATAATCGGTAGATGGACAGAATATTTTGAAGAATTACTGAACGAAGGAGGTGGGGGTGAAGAGGAAGAGGAGGAGCAGGGGAGATGGAAGAGGAGAGGAGGTAGAGGATGAAATCACCAATGAGGAGCTTGAAGGGGCTATTAAGTGGATGAAAATGAAATATCACCTGGAGAATATGGTATAGAAGTGGAGCTGATTAGAGAGGGATGTGAGGAGTTGCAAGAGCTTCAAAATACTATATATATATGTTTATGCCACCAAATTGTAAGCACCTAAAGATAGCGATGAGCAAGTTACTCAATTTAAGATATTTTTCCTTTTTCTATATTTTCCTCCATTCCAGAGGGTTTCAGATCACTTAATGATCTTTTATCTTTAGAAAACAAATCCATCATTGCAACAGTTTTGATTTCGTCTTCAGTTTTTGTTCTTCGTCACTGATTGATGCCGTCATATAATTTATTGCATCAGTGACAGAAAAATTTGTTAAAATTTTTCATACTTTCATCACTGATTTTAGAGCAGCAAAAGTAATTACAGTGATTCTGTATTCATTGAATGATTAGAATCCTGTTATTTATTTTCGTGATTGAACTTGCAAATAATATCAAACCCTCGTCCGCATCTAAAGCTTATATAGTTTTGCAATTGATATTAAATCTATTCCTTGTACGGAGAGATTCTTTACCTACAGTACATCAATAGGTAATACATCAAAATTAGTTTTTATCTACTTAATGCGTTAGTGGTACATAAAAAAATAAATAAAAATAACATCACCAAACTTGGATTTAGTTCAAATCTAAGAGAAAGAAGGAGACCATTGCGGACGACAGCTCGAACTTCGATAGGAACAGACATTCTATGTATGAAACTATTAGATAAAACGAGAGTTTTGCCCGTTGGGAAGGATGTTTAGTATATTTTGGCTTTGTTCTTAGTAATATTGTGAGTATTACAATTGGAGTAGTTATGAACTTTGTTGTAACTAAAAATTAATTACAGAAAATCATTTTCGAACAGCAATTGTTTTGCTTCTGTATTGACAATGAATTAAGCTCTCAACATATATATATATATATATATATATATATATATATATATATATATATATATATATATATATATATATATATATATATATATATATATATATATATATATATATATATATATATATATATATATATATATATATATATTATATATATATATATATATATATATATATATATATATATATATATATATATATATATATATATATATATATATATATATATATATATATATATATATATATATATATATATATATATATATATATATATATATATATATATTTATATATATATATTTATATATATATATTTATATATATATATATATATATATATATATATATATATATATATATATATATATATATATATATATATATATATATATATATATATATATATATATATATATATATATATATATATATATATATATATATATATATATATATATATATATATATATATATATATATGTGCAACTTTGTCGATGTTTCAAGTAAAAACTCTTTACATAAGAGCAAATATTGCATTTTCTTTTCTTTCTTTAATAATATTTAAGTTGTTATGAATGAAAGGTTCATATTAAAGATTAAATTTCATTAAAATAATTATCTTTTATTTTTCCTTTGTAGTTATTATTATTTGCAGATTCAAACTTAAAACTTTTCACTTCAATTTTGCGAGAAAAATAAAGGAGTGATGAAACAGTTTTATATATTTTGAAATCTTTTCTTTAGTTTTTAAATATAAAAATAAAAAATAAAAAATGAAAAACATCTTTCAATTCGGTAATAACTTTTTTTTTCTTTTTTAATTTCCTTTTTCTTAAATATTGAAACTAATGAAAATTTTATATATTTTTTTTAATTTAAAAAAAATATTATATTTTGATTAATAAGAGATATTGCTTAAAAAAAAAAAAATTTATAAACATAAATTCACATTCCTTTTCAAACTCCAAAATAAAAAGAAACTTTAAAACACTTTTCATTCATTTATTTTGATTGACATTCTTTTCAAGAATAACAAGAGAAAAAGAAAGAGATTATTTTCCTTTTTATGATTTTGTCTTTCTTTTTTTTTTTAATTTTAATTTAATTTCATTTATTTTGCTTTTTTTCGGTTTATTTTTCTTAATGAATAAAATTATCGATATTTATTAATAAAAACGAATTCATCTTTCTCTTCAGGTGAAAAAGGAGTTAAAAATATCAGATCAATTCAGATTAAATTGTCAAACTATAATAATAATAATAATAATAATAATAATAATAATAATAATAATAATAATAATAATAATAATAATAAAACAATAATAATAATAATAAATAATAATAATAATAATAATAATAATAATAATAATAATAATAATAATAATAATAATAATAATAAAAACAATAATAATGATATTCATAATTTCAATGATAATAATAATAATAACAATAATAATAATAATAATAATAATAATAATAATAATAATAATAAACTCTTCACTAATGGAACACTATATCTTAGATTTTTTATTAAGTAAATCTTCTATATACAAATTCCAGATTATTAATCACAGCATTTTCTGAATTCATTCAATATTAGTTTTTAATTAAAAGGAAAAACTATAAATCTTACATATATATATATATATATATATATATATATATATATATATATATATATATATATATATATATATATATATATATATATATATATATATATATATATATATATGAAAATTTTATCACCACCACTAAAGGGCCTGGAGTATGGGAGGAGGTTTCCCCCGTAGACATGTGATCGTCTGCCATGCATTTACGCTTTCATTGATCTACTGCAATAATATTTAAGTTAAAGTAATCTTTTCTTAAAATACACTTCTTATTATTCATTCATTTACTCCGGAGTAAATGATACATATACGAAGATCTCTAGTTCATCTTTCCTTTTTTTCAACAGTTCACCACCACTCAAGGGAAAAGACCTTTCAAGTAGGGGGCGTCTACAATAGAGAAAAGATGACGAAAACCCACCGAGAACCATCTCTCAGGTGAGCGCATAAGGAAACCTTGAAGAGAGGAAGATTAAATGCAGGAGGATAAATAGATGATGGTAGAAAGTTCCACAGAACAAAGGTGGCTGGAAAGAAGGAGGCCCCACAACAGACAAGCCAGGAGTCTCCAACATCCACACAAAATTCGTGCGAAAGAAGGGCACCCCCTGTGCAACGAGGGCGACGAAATGCAAGTGGAATGCTAAAGGCCTATTTTATCGAGCACCTGCCATTGAAGTACCAATAGAAAAGAGAAAAAGCACCAACGTCACGTCGCAGCAATAGAGGGTCAAGAGAGTTGAAAAGTAGGGGACAGTTTATTAATTAATCTTTAGCCTTGGAATCAACCCAATCCAAGAGAGTGAAGGAACCGGAGCAACCCCCCCCCAAATGTGAGAAGATCACTCCTTACAAAGACGAATAAGACGCTTATATAATTGGAGTAACTGCTCAGAAGGAAAATTTCTGCCAGCTTCTTAGAGCCGCCTTAGCAACCATTGTGATATGCGGTTTCCAAGACAATTTATTGTTTGTGTTAAAAGCAAGACTGCTAATGTTATTTACAGGTGAGATGGGAGAGTCACTGAAGAGGATAGGAGAGATGAGAGGTGTTTTTGAGAGGGAGATGTGAAGAGTTGATTTTTTAAAGAGTTGAATTTCACAAGGTTGCTATGGCATCACCGGGAAATCCCATCCAAATCGGCAAGAATTAAATCGGAAAGTCGAAGACAAGAAGTGACTCTAGAAGCAAAAGAGGGAACAGATTTGAAATGAGTAGAAGAATGGAGAGCTGAGGTATCAGCATAAGAGTGAACAGAGTTAAAAGATCGTTAACGAAGAGTAAGAATAAAGTTGGAGATAAAACAGAGCTCTGAGGAGCACCACAATGGACAGGAAAGGAAGAAGAAGTCGCTCCATCTACAAGTGTGAAAATGGAACGATCTGAAAGAAAACTAGACAAGAGTAAGCAAAGAGAAGGAGGAAACGCAAATGAAGGGGGCTTAGAGAGCAGCGACGCATGCCATACTCGGTTAAAAGCCTTGAATATGTCAAGCGCCACCACACTGGACTCCCCGAAAGCAGTAATGAAAATTTTATTTTAAAACCCGTAGTTGATGTATCAGAAGAAATTGTGGAAAGACTAGGAACTAAAGACATCATGACACGGAAATTAGCTGCTGCATTAGACAGATGCAATTTGAGCAAAAGAGTTGCTGTTTATATTCTTTAGGCAGCAGCAGAAGCCCTAAGGTACGATATTGATGGATTTTCCATAAATCGATCGACCTTTCAACGAGCTCGGCAAAACCTAAGAAAGAATCGTCCTAAAGAACTTAAATCAACGTTTCAAGAAAATATTCAAAATTTTGTTTCACTTCACTGGGATGGTAAACTTTTACCTTCCTTAAATGTCAGAGACGCAAAAGAAAAAAGAATTCCAGTTGTTTTACGAATGCTAAAAATGAGCAAAAAATTGGAGTTCCAAATTATTAAACTCATCAGGTAGGGAATAGACCAGAGCGGTAGTGAATGCAGTAAAAAACTGAGAAATAGAGGACAAGGTTCAAATTCGTTGTAGTGACACAACTGCATCGAATACTGGGCGTATCAATGGGGCTGTTGTATTTATTGAGCAAATGTTAAACAGAGGTATAATGTATTTTCCATTCCGACATCATATGTATGAATTAGTTTTCCGTAGTGCATTTGAATGCAAATTATCACAAGGAACGAACAGTCCTGAAACATCATTTTTTAAATCATTCCAAGACATGGAAGCGCATTAATAAAAAAAATTATATCGTTGACAAGATCTCTTGAAATTTTTTTTCAAAGTGAAGGAGTTCACCGAAGTGCTGAACTTTTCTAATGAGGAATTTAAATAGAAGTCATTATGAAGTGATTACCTTGAGTTTATTGAGTTATGCATAATATTTTTGGGTGGAAATTTGGCTCAGAACTCGAAAATTTATCCTCCAGGTGACATGCATCAAGATCGTTGGATGGCTCGAGCAATTTATCCCTTAAAAATGTATTTGCTAAGACAGGAACTTCAGTTATGTAATGAGATACGAAGTCCCTAGAGTTTGTTTGTATATTTATTGTGGAAGTTTACATAAAACCATGGTATACGTGAAATTCAACGGAAACAGCAACGAATTAAGATTTGTGTTATTTAAAATCATTAAAAGAATTTGAGAATATTGATCCCATTATATCTGAAGCAAATTTGAACAAATTTAGACAGCATTTGTGGTACTTATCAAAGGAAACTTCAGTTTTATCGTTATTTGATGACAATGTAATTGTTGAAACCGTA
>SEYY01023808.1:97500-100000 GCA_009176605.1 Armadillidium nasatum
GAAACATTATAACAAAGGCTTTTATAAAAGAGGTAGGTATTGGACTAGGATGTCCACAAGAGCATGGTGTATTGTAAAAGATTTTGAATAATGAGAGTGATGTGACATCTCGGATTTTAGGTGGAGATTTTAAATTGGTGGGTAACAATAGAGAATTAATGAGACGAAAATCCCTAGACACCACTGTTCAATGAATAGCTTCAAGACATTCGATATATTTAAAAGAACTGTAAGCTCGATTCAAGAATTAAAGGAGAAGGAGTTTTGGAGAAAAATTTTTAAAATTAAAAAAAAGAAAAATTAATGAATCTCATTTTTATGGGTAAACAACAAATTTTTGATCCTATTGTCTTTTAAATAAATTTCTTCATAAACTAATAACATAAAATATTATAATATGATATAACATTATAAATAAGTTCCTGTGAATGGGTCCGGATTTCTCTGCAGATCAATTTTCAAGCTGATTACACTCAATTAATCTCTATTTAAAAGAGTGACATGGTCGAAACTTTGTTATTTTTTTTTATTTGGTTCAAAACTGTAGCATCGGAGATTAAATACGCTTTCAACTATATATATATTTATATATATATATATTATATATATATATATATATATATATATATATATATATATATATATATATATATATATATATATATATATATATATATATATATATATATATATATATATATATATATATATATATATATATATATATATATATATATATATATATATATATATATATATATATATATATATATATATATATATATATATATATATATATATATATATATATATATATATATATATATATATATATATATATATATATATATATATATATATATATATATATATATATATATATATATATATATATATATATATATATATATATATATATATATATATATATATATATATATATATATATATATATATATATATATATATATATATATATATATATATATATATATATATATATATATATATATATATATATATATCTATATATATATATATATATATATATATATATATATATATATATATATATATATATATATATATACTATATATATATATATATATATATATATATATATATATATATATATATTATATATATATATATATATATATATATATATATATATATATATATATATATATATATATATATATATATATATATATATATATATATATATATATATATATATATATATTATATATATATATATATATATATATATATATATATATATATATATATATATATATATATATATATATATAGATATATATATAAAAAGAATTGAGTTTTAAGTAAAGTTAAAAAAGGAAAAAAATATTTTTTTTTTTTTTTTTTTTTTTTTTTTTTTTTTTTTTTTTTTTTTTTTTTTTTTTTTTTTTTTTTCTTATTTTTTTTTAATTTTTTTAATATATATATATATATATATAATATATATATATATATATATATATATATATATATATATATATAATATATATATATATATATATATATATATATATATATATATATATATATATATATATATAATATATATATATATATATATATATATATATATATATATATATATATATATATATATATATATATATATATATATATATATATATATATATATATATACGAGTATGTATAAAAACATTCGCAGAACTATTTTTTAAACATATAATCCAATATTTAAAAGCTAATGAATTTTAAGCCTGTGAAGATAAATAAAAATCTTTAATATTTAGAATACCTTAAATTCTTGTCCTGTGAAAATTCTGAATTCAATTAATAATTCAGGAGATTTGTCTCTAATTTGTCAGGATTTAGTAGATTTTAAACTCTGAATCCGGAATGTAAAACGTGTAATCAATCAATAACCAATTGTTTAAAACAAACCTACGCCATTTTCATATATATAGATATATATATATATATATATATATATATATATATATATATATATATATATATATATATATATATATATATATATATATATATATACATATATAATATATATATATATATATATATATATATATATATATATATATATATATATATATATATATATATATATATATATATATATATATATATATTATATTATATAATTATATTTTTTTTTTTAATAATTAATAAAAAAAAAGTTTAATCTATAATTAGATATTTCTCCCAATTTTTATATTCATTGCTTGTGTCACAAATAAAAAGAAAATGTAGTCCCTCGGAACAATATTAGAAAATCAAACCTGATATTGCTAACCAAGATTATTTAATTCAGTATATTTTATTCATCTATTTACCAACATTTATATATATATATATATATATATATATATATATATATATATATATATATATATATATATATATATATATATATATATATATATATATATATATATATATATATATATATATATATATATATATATATATATATATATATAT
>SEYY01023808.1:127500-130000 GCA_009176605.1 Armadillidium nasatum
CCGTATCTAATAAAGACTTAAAGATATTGAGCATGCGGTTGAGGTAAAGAGATGGTTTAAAGAATTTCATTTCAGGTAAAATGGTAGGCATGTTTCCACAATTACCATAGACAAAAACTATGGGAAAATCAGATACACACACATTAGAAATATATATATATATATATATATATATATATATATATATATATATATATATATATATATATATTAATATATATATATATATATATATATATATATATATATATATATATATATATATATATATATATATATATATATATATATATATATATATATATATATATATATATATATATATAAAATATATATATATATATATATATATATATATATATATATATATATATATATATATATATATATATATATATATATATATATATATATATAACAGTAATATATTACTTTTATCAATGTAAAATTACAGATGTTCTTGAATTTTTTTTAGAGGAAATAATCAAAAGAAAAAGCCTTGAAGCAATGATTGGAATTTTAAGGAATGAAGCCACAGATGCTTCTCACTTCTTTCAAATTCTTTTTTATTTTTTTTTATTCTAATAAATTCATTTCTTGTCGTAATGAAAAACGCGTTTGAGCGTCTCGTTTTGGGAAAGAAATATTATTTAAATAAGGCCAATCACAATCAAACTTATGCTACGCCCATACACACATACACACACACACACAAATACATATATATATATATATATATATATATATATAATATATATATTATATATTATATATATATATATATATATATATATATATATATATATATATTATAATATATATATATATATATATATATATATATATATATATATATATATATATATATATATATATATATATATATATATATATATATATATATAATATATATATATATATATATATATATATATATATTGGAAACATGCATCTTAGTAATTCTTCTCTTCTCATTATTTTTCGTATGTTTTTCATGATTTTTCATGGCAGGACTACATAGCACCCTCTACAATACTGTATCTATAAAGCATTACAAAAACTATTTAACACCAACTTACAAGATATAGTGTTCTTTGCCTCTATGCATGTATAGTGGTTAATGCATAGAGCTTTTCTCAAAAATGTGAATCCAAAGTTTATAAACCACCTTATTCACAAACTGGTCCTAATTTTCAAATTTTTTTCTCCTCAACAAAAGGTTTCTTCACTCACTTAAGAGTATATTAATTCTCTTTTAAAGTTATTACAGGATACCTTCTTCTAAAAACTAGGAGATGAATTGAGACATCTTCCCACTAACACACACACAGTCACACTCTCAAACACACGCACACACAAACACGCACATTTTTCTGCTTAGCTCTCTCAAATTAGATTGGATATCTTCCCTCATTCTCTTATGCACATGAGTTAAGAATACTAAAACATTATTTCTTCTTTATTTTTCCTTTCTTTCTGGCTTTTACTCTCTTGAAGACAGTTTAGCTCTAAGCATCTGTCTCTTTCATATACTCTGTACTACATTTATTGCCATTATACGTATTTAGAGGCTGTAATAGGTCTTTTCTTCTCTTCTCATGAGTTTAATTTCAATATATATATATATATATATATATATATATATATATATATATATATATATATATATATATATATATATATATATATATATATATATATATATATATATATATATATATATATATATATTAATATAATGAAAAAGATTTTGATGATTTAAAGCTAAAATAAATATTGAGATAAAAGGTGGAGGAGTAATTTGAATTTATGGTGAATAACCAACAATTTATTTTTTTAATTTTCTATAAAATGGAATGCGCGAAGCATTTCTTTGAAATATTTTTTGACAATTATTATCTTTAAATACAATGGAATAATATATATATATATATATATATATATATATATATATATATATATATATATATATATATATATATATATAATATATATATATATATATATATATATATATATATATATATATATATATATATATATTATATATATATATATATATATATATATATATATATATATATATATATATATATATATATATATATATTTATATATATATATATATATATATATATATATATATATATTATATATATATATATATATATATATATATATATATATATATATATATATATATATATATATATATATATATATATATATATATATATATATATATATATATATATATATATATATATATATATATATATATATATATATATATATATATATATATATTATATATATATATATATATATATATATATATATATATATATATATATATATATATATATATATATATATATATATATCTTTCTTCTTTATAGCTCTCAGGTAGGCATTATCTGCCTTTCAGTCGGTTCAGCCTCGATTTCCAGTTTCTCCTACCACAGAAGCGATGCTCCTCCTCAGCTTATCCAGGTCAGTT
>SEYY01023809.1:0-7500 GCA_009176605.1 Armadillidium nasatum
CAGTTTCAAGATAGTCGCCTGTGCGGCGCTCAGAAAGAGGTTCTGCATTCAATACAAAGTTTTGCCTTTGAAAGTTTTTATCGATTGCATGATACGTAATTTTTTACTATCCGCGCATGCGGATATAATGCGGATATTGGAAAATGATGCGGATATCCGCAGTTGCGGATGCGGATATATATATATAATATATATATTATATATATATATATATATAATATATATATATATATATATATATATATATATATATATATATATATATATATATTAGCATATTATCCGCATCCGCATCCGCATCCGCATCCGCATTTCGAAATTAACATCCGCATTCCGCATCCGCATCCGCACTTTTCGAAATTCAATATCCGCATCCGCATCCGCATCCGCACTTTCAAAAATTCAACATCTGCATCCGCATCCGCATCCGCACTTCTCCAAAATCGACATCCGCATCCGCATCCGCATCCGCATCCGCAAATTAGAAAATATGACATCCGATCCATCACTAATATATATATATATATATATATATATATATATATATATATATATATATATATATATATATATATATATATATATATATATATATATATATATATATATATATATATATATATATATATGCGAATTGTAGATCAAGAGTGAGGGTGAAGAGAGAACTATCGGATTGGTTTAGCATAGGAGTGGGATTGAGACATGGGTTTGTAATATCTCCATGTTATTTAATCTATTGATGAATGGTTTACTTAGAAAAATGGAGAGAGGAAGGGAAGAGTATTACGTTGAGAAATATGGAGGGTGAATGTGAAGTGAATGTTTTACTTTTTGCAGATGATGCGGCATGTGTTGGTGGCAGAATCTGGAGAAAAGATGAGAATACTTGTGAGAGAGTTTGAAGGGAAATGTGCAAACACAGATTGAAATTCAATCCAGCGAAGAATAAAGTTATGAGAATCGGAGGTGGGGATGAGGAAATGTGGAGGGAGGAATTGGTTTGTAGAAGTGTGAGAATGGAAACTTGAGGAAGTGAATGAATTCAAATATCTAGTAATGTTGGGTGGAAGGTAAGGGTGGAACGGAAAAAGGAATAAAGAACAGAGTGGTAGAAGGAATGAAATTTTTGGGGGGCCTAAGAAAAGTATGGAAGAAAGGAAAAATTTCGAAAGAAATAAAGATAAGAATGTTTGAATGTATGTGTTCACCTTCTGTATTGTATGTGTTTGAAACATAGACGATAAGTGCTCGGTCGAGAAAAAGTTTCAATGTCTTTGAGATGAAAGATTTGAGAGCGATATATAAACTGAGAAGGATTGATAGGATTAGAAATGAAAGAATAAGGGAGATGTGTAAATAGAAGAAGGGTGTAATTGATAGAGAGGAGAAGGATCTGCTAAAATGGTTTGAACACATGTGAAGAATGAAAGAGAACAAAATGGTTTTCAAGGTACGTAGATCCGATGTAGATAGGGGAAGGGTAGGGGGAGGGGAAGGCCGAAGTGGAGATGGATGGATGGAGTGAGAGTGATTTTGATGGAAGGAATTTGAGTTTAGACGAGGGTAGAAGATTTGTGGAGAAAGAGATGGAGGGAGGTGGTGAAAGCGTTGAAAGGTAAGAATAGTTATGTTTGTAAGGGAATTGTGGCGGGCACCACCCACGAAAGTGGGAAAGGTGATAAGTGAAATATATATATATATATATATATATATATATATATATATATATATATATATATATATATATATATATATATATATATATATATATATATATATATATATATATATATATATATAATATATATATATATAAATATATATATATATATATATATATATATATATATATATATATATATATATATATATATATATATATATATATATATATATATATATATATATATATACATCCGCATCCGCATCCGCATCCTCATCAAAAATTATCTCCGCATCCGCATCCGCATCCGCCAATCCGCATCCGCATCCGCAATCCGCATCCGCACTTTCGAAAATTCAACATCCGCATCCGCATCCGCATCCGCATTTCGAAAAATTCAACATCCGCATCCGCATTCTCCAAAATTCGCATCCGCAAATTGAAAATAATGACATCCGATCCATCACTAATATATATATATATATATATATATATATATATATATATATATATATATATTATATATATATATATATATATATATATATATATATATATTATATATATATATATATATATATATATATATATATATATATATATATATATATATATATATATATATATATATATATATATATATATATGCGTCTGTATCTTTATCCGCATAGGCATTTTAAAGACCGAACCCTGGATGTTTTATTTCTTTCATCCGGATTCTATAATATAATACGGATGTTAACAATATCACATCCGTAACATTAGTAATGTATACCATACATATGCGTATCTGTGGCAATTTACATCTGTGTAATAAAGATTACGTACAATGTAGAATTCTGAATTCCAAGAACTAGTGTTCCGGTAACGATAGAAATTCAGACTTCAACATCGTAACCTTCTAATAAGACTTTACTCTGACGTCATGACGACGATATAAAAATTTTCCCCTCTTCCCCCCAAAGCAGTGGGAGAAGAAAAAGGAGTGATAATACGAATTGACTTCCATGTTTGGAAGAATATGGATTGTGTAGTCAAACTCTAAAGAAAAAAAATTCCTACTTTCAATTTTATTTTGTAACCGAATTTGATTCCTATTTCTCCAGTAGTTATCCTTATATCAACGGGTGGTATTCATTTTAAGGACCCAGGACAGTTCTTTGGCAGTTTTTCAAATATCTTCTTTTTATGTTTTCTTTGACTATGGGGTGTCTGACTGTCGAATGCATTGTCTTTCTAAAGAAACTAAAGACTTGGGAAACAATTTTATATTTCTTTTATATCCCACTATTTTATTTCATTTCATTTTTAGCACTTTATTTTATTTTATTTTATTTATTTATTTAATGGGAATATTACGAGCCAGGCTTTAAAAGGTTGGTTGCAAAAAATAAGGTTTATTAAAGACTATACCATTTTTTACAACAAGTTAGAACATGTGTTTTTTAATTTCCTTTATTTTATATCACACTATTTATTTCATTTTTATCACTTTATTTTATTTTATTTGTTTATTTAATAGGAATATTAATAAGGTTTATTAAAGACTATACCACTTCTTACAACAAGTTAGAACATGTATTTTTGAATTTAGATTCTAGTCACAGCTGATATAACTGTCTGCAGCGAAGAACTTTGTAAGCAATGGTTGTCAATCGTTAGATTTCTCTTTAGTTTAAAGTTTTTTTTGTTGCAATTTCTGTCATTCTTCTTAAATAAATAAAACTTTTTGTTAGATATGAAACAAATGTCTTTTTCGGAACTGATTATATTATTGTCCTTTTTACCTGATTCAGCAAAATAATTTTCAAATAGCATAATTTTCCACTATCAGCATTTTCAATTACACAATGACAAAACGCTTTTTTTTTTTTTTTAACATTTTGGGTTGGTTATCTTTCAATTTTAAATGTAGAATTAATTAAAAATTTTGATTTAGAAATACAGATTTATAAGAATATGAAGTAGTTGTTTGCATTAGTCTATCTAATATGGAATTATTTTTATTATTATTAAAAATTATTATTATTATTATTATTATTATTATTATTATTATTATTATCATGATTATTATTATTACTATATTATTATATATTTTTCTGTATCAGCGATTTTAATAATAATAATAATAATAATAATAATAATAATAATAATAATAATAATAATAATAATAATAATAATAATAATAATAATAATAATAATAATAATAATAATAATAATAATAGTAATAATATTTTAATGAGATATTTATATTTTTTATATTTTTACATTTTTCAAATGTTTTTATTTTAATTAAAATTTTATTTTATTTTATTTTATTATTTTTTTCAGACAAAAAAAAAACGAAAAAATATTTTACTCAACCGATTTTTTGGAGCTTCGAAAAAATCAAAATTTTGAGCAAAAAGTGGAAAAAAAAAAAATTTCAAAAAAATTTTAAACTAAACACAAAATTAAATTCTAAATTTATATAAATATGAAAGGAAAAAAATTATATAAATGAATTTGCGAATTACTTTAATTAATTAATTTTAAATTAAGATCGAATACACATCAATTGCCGGTCTAATTCCTTTGAAAACATATATGTTAAACTCAGTAAAAAAAAAATACAAACAAATCTACCAGTTGAATCTTCAACCGTAAATTTGAAATATAGATCTAATACATTTCAATTGTCGGTCTAATTCCTTTGAAAACTTATATGTTAAACTCTGGAAAAAAATACAAACAAATCTACCAGTTGAATCTTCAATCGTAAATTTAAAATATAGATCTAATACATTTATTTCAATTGCCGGTCTAATTCCTTTGAAAACATTTCCATTAACTACCAGTTGAATCTTCAACCGTAAATTTAAAAAATAGATCTAATACATTTCAATTGCCGGTCTAATTCCTTTGAAACAGTTCTATTAAACTCAGAAAAAAATATAAACAAATCTACTAGTTCAACCTTCAAAATCCATAAACCACCCGAAGCAATTAATAAAGCTCCTGACCTAAGTTAACCCTTGACCTATTGACCTAACCTCTGTGTCCCAAAATGCCAAAGGGTCTTTTTGAATTAGTGAGACAAAGAATTCGAGAAATTCCACAAAGAAATAGTAAAGAAGAAGAAGAAAGAGAAGAAAGAAGATCTAAACATGTTGATACAAGTCAGACAACCGTATGGGAGATAAAACCAATAGAAGAAGAAAAAACAACAAAAGAGAACAAAAGGGAACAAAAAATCTACGAACAAAATAAAAGTACAGAAAATGAAACTAAATACAGAACTCGTGCTTCTGTTGGGGATTTTATAAGACAGAGTAGGAGAGGAAGAACGAGGGTACAGAAATACACTTCGGAGGATTGACAGGTAGAGGAAGAGGAAGAGAAAAAGGAAAAGGAAGAGGATGAGAAAGAGAGTGAGGAAGTGGAAGAGGAAGAGGAAGAGGAAAAAAGGGAAGAGATTAAGAATTAAAGAGGAAAGAAGCAGAAAAGAAAAAATAACAAGAAAAGAAGAAGAAAAAATCAAAACAATTTCCAATTTTATATTATTATTATTATTATTATTATTATTATTATTATTATTATTATTATTATTATTATTATTATTATTATTATTATTATTATTATTAGCTGTAGTAACAGTAGTATTAGTAATAGAAATAGAATTAGTAGAAAAGATCAAAAAATTTCAATTTTATATTATTATTATTATTATTAATATTATTATCTGTTGTATTAGTAATAGTAGTAATAACAGCAAAAGTAGTAGAAGAAATAAGAAAATAACATTAAAATTATATATATATATATATATATATATATATATATATATATATATATATATATATATATATATATATATATATATATATATATATATATATATATATATATATATATATATATATATATATATATATATATATATATATATATATATATATATATATATATATATATATATATATATATATATATATATATATATATATATAATATATATATATATATATATATATTAATATATATATAGAATATAATATATATATATATATATATATATATATATATATATATATATATATATATATATATATATATATATATATATATATATATATATATATATATATATATATATATATATATATATTATATATATATATATATATATATATATATATATATATATATATATATATATATATATATATATATATATATATATATATATATATATATATATATATATATATATATATATATATATATATATATATTATATATATATATATATATATTATATATATATATATATATATATATATATATATATAATATAATAAATAATAAATAAAATTAAATATAAAAAAATTATTGAATTTAAAAAAAAAAAAAAATAATAATTAATATTTTAATAAATTTAATTATTAATTTTTTTTTTAACATTTAATACCTATTATATATATATATATATATATATATATATATATATATATATATATATATATATATATATATATATATATATATATATATATATATATATATATATATATATATATATATATATATATATATATATAGAACAAGAATATTAAAATTTAATACGATCAATATTTTCACATTTGTCTTGACAAAAGCAAGAGAGAGAGAGAGAGAGAGAGAGAGAGAGAGAGAGAGAGAGAGAGAGAGAGAGAGAGAGAGAGAGAGAGAGAGAGAGAGAGAGAGAGAGAGAGAGAGAGTTACCTGTTGAATAAGATTAATAATTTATTAAAATTACGAACTAAATTAGTTAAGGTATAATGTGCGAAGTTACATATTAAATGAGCAACTTCTTTTTTTTTTCTGTACAAAGCAAAATCTTCAGGGTAAATTCGACGAAGATCTGAAGCTACATCCGGCTGCAGCGAGTTTTTCAGTGCATCCAGCAAATTCTTTAAGTTTCTGGATTTCCGTGGAACGCTAGACTGTAAAGACAGTATTATCTGACCTACATAAACAAACGTAATTATTTTTTTTTGGCTAAATTAGTCAATTAGTTAATTACTTTTATTAATTAAATAATTAATAATTGCTTAATATCAGAAAATCTATAAATGGAAATCTAAGAAAAAATGTATTCGGCTTTTTAAGATATTTTACAAGACTTTGGAAACAATCAACATTTAAAAATTATTGGAATCGATAAAAATTACGAATAATTAATAATAATTTATTTATTTCTTTTTTTCACAAATTAAAAATCATTAAAAGGGAAAATAATTATCCTTAATAATTTGTGCACAAATATACATTGAGTCAAAAGGTTTACAAAAAGGAATTAATATAATGGCCCAAGGCCTTAGGCAATGCGTCAATAAAAGCCTTGACTAAATTTCCGATGTTTGTTTACATTATTTAATATACCTGCTTTTCTGGAGAGCATCACGAGCTCTCAATGCGTGTGGACGTGGTTCACTCGCTCTGAATTCGTGATGGCCTGAAGGGCAGTATTTTGTCTGCCTGGAGGGACGGCAAAAAAAAAAAAAAAAAAAAAAAAGTAAAAAACTTGGTTTTCTGCAGCGAAAATTAAAGTTCAAGGGTGCGTTCCAAGGCTCTTTAAAGATCTTGAAGATTCTATTATCGAAGCCCTAAGAAATTAAGATCTGTAAATCCTGCTTAAAAAATCTTTAAGACTTACGGCATTAAATTTTTACCATTAATTTTCCGTGCAGTGAATTTGGAATACTCATTAACATACTTTAAAATCCTTGAAAAGTTTGTTCAAAAAGGGTCTTAAATTTTTAAAATACGTGCTTGAAAGTCTTCCAACTTCTCTATAAAAAAAAGTATGCTATCGA
>SEYY01023809.1:10000-15000 GCA_009176605.1 Armadillidium nasatum
ATATATATATATATAATATATATATATATATATATATATATATTATATATATAGGTTATTAGAGAGAGAGAGAGAGAGAGAGAGAGAGAGAGAGAGAGAGAGAGATTTTACACTTTGGTAGGTTCTATTACTACTTGGATGATGAGATGTTCTGTTTAATTAAAAAAAGTTTCAATTTAAATTACAAAAATTATTTATTTATATTTATTTACTTATTTATTTTATTTATTTATTTATTTATTTATTTCCTGTTTCATTGTTTCAGGCTGCTAATTCAAAGATGTTTTCCTGTTTTTCTGAAAATTAATTTCAAGATTCAGAGAGATTCTTCTGAGATACTTATGAGATTTTTTGAGATTCTTCTGAGATATTTTTGAGATCTTTTTGAGATTCTTCTGAGATACTTTTAAGATTTTTTGAAATTCATTTGAGATTCTTTCGAGATACTTTTGAGCGTCTGCATTAAATTTATAAAATAATTAATAAATTATTTATAAATTAAATAAAATTTTTCGTTAAATTTAAAATAAAACTTAAATTTTGTTATAAAAGTTAACAAAATCTTGAAAAAAAAAGTTTGAAATTTAAATCTTCAGTGATGTGCAAATATCTACAAATATATCTGCATTAATAATAATAATAATAATAATAATAATAATAATAATAATAATAATAATAATAAAGACTTGTGATACAACATTTCAAGGTTCAACAATATGGTCTGATTAAAGCTGTCTGACAAAGAAAGACGAAGGAAAAAAAATAAAAAATAAATAAAATAAGAGGAAAGCAAGTGAAAACAAGGACAAAAAGAAGCAACAAACCTTACACCGAAATCCTTTACGAGAAAGTATAATTCGAAAAAAAGAACACTAAATTTTCAGATTGAGTTTATCTGTTCTCCTTTGAGTGAGATTCGTTGATAAAGAACACTGATATTCATTTGAGTTGAATATATCTCATTCGTTTGAGTGAGATTCGTTTTTACGTCCAGTCGAGCAGTTTTAATGAACGATATGGTTACTTTAGCTGACTATATAAAGGAGGGTCGAGGAGGACGAAAACCGAATAAAGAAAAGTCATCGACTCTCAAAGCAGAGGATCTCGATACAGGAATGGAAGAAGAAGAAAGAAGAAGAAGAGAAGAAGAAGAAAGGAGAAAAAGAGAGCAAGAAGAAGAAGAAAGGAGAAGAAGAGAAGAAGAAGAAAGGAGAAGAAGAGAAGAAGAGGAAAGGAGAAGAAGGGAAAAGGAAGAAGAAAGGAGAAGAAGAGAAGAAGAAGAAGAAGAAAGGAGGAGAAGAGAAGCCAAAGAAAGAGAAGATGAGGAGAGAAGAAGGAAAGAAGAAGAAGAAGACAGACTTGCAAAGGAGAAAAGAAGAAAAGAGGAGGAAGAAAGAAGAAGACGGGACGAGGAAGAAGAGGCAAGAAGAAAGAAAGAAGAAGAAGAAAGAAAAAGAAGAGAATACGAAGATGAAGAGGAAAGAAAAAAGCGAGAAGGAACGTCAAAGAGAAGAAGAAAGAAGAAAACGAGAAGAATGATAAACGTAAGAAGGGACGAAGGAGAAAAGAATGAGAGAAGATAGTGCTAAAAGAAGAGATGAAGAAAGAAAACTTGAAGAAAATAGAAAAAGAAAGATTACAAGACTGGCAATTGATTGACGAAGAAGAGGAAAAAAAATTCAGGGAAGAAGAGGAAGCACATAAAAGAAAACTTGAAGAAAGAAGAAAGAAGAGACAGTTAGAAAGGGAAGAAGAGGAACGAAAACTTTTTGAAGAAGAAGATATGGATAAACAAACACTCGAAGAACGAAGAAGACAAAGAGAGATTGAAAGGAGAAAATGGATGGAGGAAGATGAACACTTCATGACAGAAGAACAGAAAA
Organism: Armadillidium nasatum; assembly: GCA_009176605.1. Lineage (NCBI taxonomy): Eukaryota > Metazoa > Arthropoda > Malacostraca > Isopoda > Armadillidiidae > Armadillidium > Armadillidium nasatum. The sequence goes on from SEYY01023809.1 coordinate 11,884, forward strand.
GAAGAAGTGAAAAGGAAAAAAGAAAGAAACAAGAAGAAGAAGACTTGGATGAAATTAGAAGAAGGAAAGAAGATGAAGAGAGGAGAAAGAAAGAAATGGAAAAATGGAAGAAGTTAGAAATGGATGATGAAGCAGAACTTGCAAGACTCAATCAACTAAGAGAAGAAAGAAGAAAGGAAAGAGAACTTTGGGATAAAGAAGAAATGGAGATGGAAAAGAGAGAAAGGGAAGATAGACTAAGAAGAATAAAAGAACACGAAGAAGCAATGAGGAGAAAAGAGCAAGATGCTGAAAGAAGAAAACCAAAAGACGAAGCAGCCGAAAAGAAAAAGGCAAAACGAAACAGCGCTTTGAAAAGAAAACATGACGAAAATTTACGGAAAAAAGAAAAAGAAAGAAAAGAATTAGATGACATGCTCAACGAAATAAATAAAAACAAAGGAAAACTGAAAAATCCTAAAGAAGACAAATTTAATAATTTTTACAAATGGCTGACGAACGGCGAAAAAGATTACGGTAATGCGCCCACGTACCTCGCTGACAGCGACTCGGAATAAATTCAGCAAAGACCATAGACTAAGTTTATGGCAAAGACTAAGGCAAAACACTATGAAACCTTATTTAACTTAGGACGAATTTGCAGAAATCTGACAAACATACTCAAAGGCTTTGAGGAAAACTTTTTAACTATTTTATTGTTTTCCGAAATGTATTTACGAAGGTATTCGACATTTTTATAACTCTAAAAGTTACAAGAAGAAAGAAAGAAGCTTTTAAAATAAATATTACTAATCCTTTTAAATAAATAATATAAATATATATATATTATATATATATATATATATATATATATATATATATATATATATATATATATATATATATATATATATATTATATATATTATATATATATTATTTATTATATATTATATATTTTTTTATATTATTATAATATATATATATATATATATATATATATATATATATATATATATATAATATATATATATATATATATATATATATATATATATATATATATATATATATATATATATATATATATATATATATATATATATATATATATATATATATATATATATATATATATATATATATATATATATATATATATATATATATATATATATATATATATATATATATATATATATATATATATATATATATATATATATATATATATATATATATATATATATATATAATATATATATATATATATATATATATATATATATATATATATATATATATATATATATATATATATATATATATATATATATATATTATATATATATATATATATATATATAATATATATATATATATATATATATATATATATATATATATATATATATATATATATATAATATATATATATATATATATTATATATATATATATATATATATATGTCTGTATATTTACCCAGATTTTTAATCATTTTTTAGCATCTAAATGTGCAATAAATTTTTATATAATAATGTTAGTTTTAATATCAACATATTTGTTATTTTGCAATAATTGTTATTAATTTTTGGCGAATTTAAATAACTTAGAACCTATCTTTCATTATGTGGGAGAGAGGGAGTTGGTTCTCCATTTTTTTTAAAGGGGGATGACAAGTTTTAACGATCTTCAATCCCCCTTTTGAGGTTATAAATTTATTTGTAAATTTTTTTGTGCAAGAGAAAGTATAAATAGGGTTGAAAAAAACTTAATGGGTTTAAATCTCAATTCTGAAGAGGAGTCATGTTTATATAGTATTTAGAAATTGTGTTCGGAATTTATAGTTTATAAGTTTATTCTTTATTTATCTGATGAATTATCAGAGGTTTTCAGTCAGCTTCATATATATACATATATTCGAATATATTTACAATTATTTAGATACATGGATACAGTTAAGACGTACAGAATCAGCTCACTGAATACTTTATAATAATAATAATGATAAAGTAATAATAATAATAATAATAATAATAATAATAATAATAATAATAATAATAATAATAATAATAATAATAATTACGAAAATGATTTTGGAAAGGAAATGCATGCAATTTAACTGAAAAGTGTTTAAAATATAAATCATTAGTTTCAATTTCAACGTATTTTACCAATACCTAACCAGAACTAGTTTTAACGAAGCATAGTTGTATCGCTTGTTTTAACAACAAATTTTCCAAATTCTCGCCCAACAGGCATAGCCCCATTCGAGGAGGGAAACTTTTCTAGAGAGTTTCTACCTATGCTTCGCATGGGTGATCGAACCGGTTTCCGCAAACACGTTATTCAATCACTCTACCGTTACGCCACCGTACACAGCATAACCTACAATAATCCATCCTCAATGGAACCTGATATTGCATAAGAATATAATATAATAATAATTACATAATAATAATAATAATAATAATAATAATAATAATAATAATAATAATAATAATAATAATAATAATAATAATAATAATAATAAATCTAGATATAAAAAATGCGAAGAAGTTGTAAGAGATTTTTTATACCTTCAATAAAATAAGAAATAAGTGAAATACTTTGAAATTGACTTTATTTAATTATACGAACTTACACTTCAAAAAATGTCCTAACGAATCGCTGGGACAAGTGGCAAAAAATGTCACAACAAATTTTTTTATTCCAGTTATTTTCTTATTAGAAAATAAATCGATGATGCAACTTTCTTATGATATAACGTGTCTTTTCTCTATTGAAAATTTTTGCCGCTTGTCCCAACGATTCGTTAGGACAATTTTTATAGGGTACTAATACAGGTTTAAAAGTGAATTAAAAATTGTTCTCAAATTTTGCTTCTAATCTTCAAGATCTTTAAGAATAACTAGTAATCTTCAATTGTAATCAAACTTTGTACACAAAATTGAAAACTCTTTCTAAGTTTTCTGAAATATATATATATATATATATATATATATATATATATATATATATATATATATATATATATATATATATATATATATATATATATATATATATATAATATATATATATATATATTATATATATATATATATATATATATTATATATATATATATATATAT
>SEYY01023809.1:17500-22771 GCA_009176605.1 Armadillidium nasatum
TATAATAATAATAATAATAATAATAATAATAATAATAATAATAATAATAATAATAATAATAATAACAATAATAATAATAATAATAATAATAATAATAATAATAATATTTTAAGTATAAAACCAAAGTAATTGCGTGAATGTGACAGATATTTTCCGTTGCTCTGATGGGGGGCGTAGCGTGACATCTGGGTTGACTGAGCCTCCCTCATTTCCATTAATGATCTCCATTCCATTAGCCATCAGCAGGACGGTGGACACCTGTAGGAGGATATCTGAATACCAACTGAAGGGCACCAAGTATATGCCAGCCGAAATGTTAGCCCAGTACCAGACTTCAGCCGAATACCAATCGGATGTCAGCACAATGCCATCCGAATGGCAACCGAAAGTCAATGCCGATGAGACATTAGAAGAATGCTAGACGAATATCCATCAGACATCAGAAGAAAGCAAGCTGAATGCCAATTGTACATAAGAAGAATGCCACCAAATGTCAATCGGATATCTAAAGAATGCCAGCCAAATGCCAATCGGACATCAGAAGAATGCCACCGAATGCCAATCGGACATAAGAAGAATACCAGCCGAATGCTAATCGAACATCAGAAGAATACCACTGAATGTCAATCGGACATAAGAAGAATGCGAGCCGAATGCCAATGAAGCATCAGAAGAATGCCAGCCGAATACCAATCAGACATCGGAAGAATGCCAGCCGAATGCCAATCGAATATCAGAAAAATGCCAAACAAATAGCAACCGAACTTCAGCCTAACTTCAGTCGAACGCCAGAAGAACATAAATTGGACACAAATCTGATGACAGCTTAAATTATCGATACAAAAAATTTTAAGATTTACCTATGACAGTCATTTCTGCTTGCGTTCTTTCTGATCGAAGAACACGACTAATATTCTTTTCCCATTTATCAGACTTATTGCTTGAAAATTGGGAAACCCACCAAGGTTGATCCTCTAACTTTTAAAAACAATATTTTATATATATATATATATATATATATATATATATATATATATATATATATATATATATATATATATATATATATATATATATATATATATATATATATATATATATATATATATATATATATATATATATATATATATATATATATATATATATATATATATATATATATAATATATATACTAAACCCGTTTACGTCCATTTTTTTTAAAAAAATGTAGAATAAATTGCAACAGAAACTTACTTTAGGGGGAGCTTTTTCCCTCTTCGTGTCATTTAATTTTCCAAGGGCTTCTACAAGTTCCTTCCTGAAGGCGTCCCTTCTGAAAGCTTTCTCATTTAAGGTTCCTTAAAATGTATATTGAAAATGAAGTCTAATTAGAATAGAATATATGATTCTTTTTAAGAATATTTTCTTAGTTTAAAAGCCTTTATATATGGGTGGGTACAGTTTACCCCCATCTAGTGTAGCTGAACACAGTTAGGCGGAAGACTGGTTAGGATAGGAGTTTATCGTATTTCGGAGAATTTACATTTCGATCAAATTTTCAATGCTTACATGCAATCTATTTTCTCTACACGCTTAATTTAAATATTAGGACTAACCTCCTGTACTACATGGAACCAAAAAGGCAGTTCCGTCAAACGTCGGTTCTGGACCATGATCCTTCTGTAAATCTTCCTGAATGAACATCAATACCCTTCTCCTCTTTTTCATAACAACGTAATGGGAGTTTAAAAGATCTATCATTGAAATTAGGGGTTTGTTTGGAACGATACACGAAACTAATATATATATATATATATATATATATATATATATATATATATATATATATATATATATATATATATATATATATATATATATATATATATATATATATATATATATATATATATATATATATATATATATATATATATATATATATATATATATATATATATATATATATATATATATATATATATATATATATATATATATATATATATATATATATATATATATATATATATATATATATATATATATATATATATATATATATATATATAGCTCAATGAAGAAGCCATTTTCAGCGGTCGAAAAAAAAAACGTAAGAATTTAGTGTAAACTTTAAAATGATTTCGGGTAAAAATAAGTAAAATTGGTGGTCTAATAATTCAATTTTTTGTCTTTTTTTATATATATATATATAATATATATATATATATATATATATATATATATATATATATATATATATATATATATATATATATATATATATATATATATATATATATATATATATATATATATATATATATATATATATATATATAATATATATATATATATATATATAATATATATATATATATATATATATATATATATATATATATATATATATATATATATATATATATATATATATATATATATATATATATATATATATATATATATATATATATATATATATATATATATTATATGCAAAATTAAAGTCTTGCAAAATTATAGTCTTGCTTATGATGCTTATGTAGCTCTAAGGTCGGTAGTTTGTTTATCCTCTTCTTTAGGACCTAGAGTTCTGCTATATATAAAATAATTTTTATTTCTTACCTTTTCAGAATTTTTTTCTTATCTTAATTAAACAATATGTATAGTTGGTATATTAAAATGTTATCACTGCTTAATATTTTTTTATTTTGTATAATAATTTCCAATTACAGAGTTACAAAATTTTAACCGTGTTCTTTACCGGTTTTTTCGTTCGAATTCTTTCTTACACTACAAACTCAAAGATCGATATTATATCGAATATCGCTTATTTACGCGATATATCGGTACCCAACTCGATACATATCGATTATTACATATATTAAAAAAAAATGAAATATTATCAATACAACTTTTACTCCAAGATGGTGACTTCCAGAGAATGAATTTCCAAGTAACCAGTTTACTTGGAGATTCATACCTGAACACCCAACCTTCTTACCTAGTTGTTAGAATAGTGATTTGAAGAAATAGTGAAAAGTAAAGCATTAGAGGAAACTTATTCTAACAAATAGTATACCTTAAAAATTGTAAAAATTTAATTTAAAAAAATTGTAAAATATTAAAAAATTACAAAAATTGTAAAAAAATAATTTAAAAAAATGTAAAATATTAAAAAATTACAAAAATATATTTATATAGCACCTTTAATTTATTTATCACATTGTTCCTTGTTCAACACTCTCATTACTTAAACTAAAATATGGTTTAATATTAATAATATTTTCACATTGAACTTTATTATTCTTCTTTATGTATACATTATTACCGGAAAATTTTACAATAGGATAGGGACCATGGTATATTGCTTCTAGTTTGTTTCTGCCATATTGTTGGTTTTTTACAAGAACAAATTTCGCATCTTGTAAGTTCTTTCGGACATATATTTTTGGATTTTTGGCAGAAAATTCTGGAGATAGAGGGAGTCCCAAAAACAATTTCAATTTTTCTGCGTATGTTTTTATTGAAAGTGGGAATGAGGACTCTACTTGCTCTATTAAAGCTCCAGGGAGGGAGGGATTTTGACCCATCATTAATATAGCAGGGGTTATTCCTTCTGAGTTTAATGGGGCAGTTCTTAAACATAACAGCACTAGGGGGAGGAGATCCAACCAATAATTCTGAACATCTTCCAACTCATCCAACAGCATGGCTCGAAGAGACCTCAATAGTGTTCTATGAGAGTTTTCGATGAGTCCATTACTCTGAGGGGTATAGGCAGAAGTAAAGTTATGTCGGGATCCTAGCTCCTCACAAACACTTGTAAATAAATCAGAAGTAAATTGTCCACCACGATCCGAAACATAAGTTCCTACCACTCCAGCTATGGGCAAGAACTCCCTTGTAATTGTCTCCACAATTGTAGAGGTTTCTATGTTTTTAAGTGGGAAAGCAAAGAGATAGCGAGAAAATCTATCAATTAAAGTTAAAAGATATTTATAATTTTTACATGCAGGCATTTTAAGAATATCTATATGAACCACCTGAAATTTTGCTGAAACTGGCTGGTAAGATTCATATGGTGGGCTTATTTTGCGTAATGATTTAGATCTCTGACATGAATCACAACTTAGAACAAACTGCTTTGTGTATTTTGGCATATTCTTCCATACAAAGCGCTTCCTAAGAGATTTCAAAGATTTCTTGACTCCAAAATGCCCAAGTGAATGCGAATAAGAAATAACAGGTATAATGAAAGATTCAGGAACAAAGACACGAGGTGAAAGTGGAATAGATTCATCGACAACCAAAGACAGTAGGTCATTTTTATAATAATAGTTTCGCTTGGTCAGCTTGAGATTAGTATTTTCTTGCTTGTTTAAATATTTTTGAAGTTGCACATCTGTTTCTTGTGCTATTTGAAGTTCTTTATAATCAATTTTACACTGAAATAGTTTAAACACTTCACAGGATGAAATATGGAAAATAGATGACAGTGAAGGACAGTCATCCTCTATTAAAGAATCCTGCTGTGGAGAAAGCTCTGGTGTGACCAATGCTTCATCGCAGATTTGCTTCAGGAAGGACTTCTGTAACAGTGTCTTCTCTTCCAAGTTGAAGTGAATAGCTTGTTGCATCCGCATTTTCTGCAGTATTTGAAGGAGCTGGTAATTTCAGTGAACTTGCAGTTGGCTGCTCTGCAGGGTTTCTGCTCAAATAATCAGCCATAATATTTTCTTCAGATTTGATATGAGTTATGTTCAAATCATATTCAGACAAAAAAGTTAGGTAACGCTGCTCCCTTGCAAGCAAGTGATTAGCATCAGTCTCTTTTTTAAGTGACTGTGTGACTGAGAGATTGTCACAAAACACATCTACCTTTCGTCCTTCTACGATATGTTGAAATTTTTTCACAGTTTTAACCAAGGCAAGGAGTTCCTTGCTAAAAATACTATAGCTCATTTCAGTTGGGTTTAATTTATAACTATAGAATCCAAGTGGAACAGTTTTTTCATTTTCGGTCGAAACTACTACACCAGCCAAGGCTGTCTGACTGGCATCTGTGAAAATTGATATTTTGGCACTATTAGAAGGAAACCCCAAAGGAGTAGCATTTTTAAGAGTAAGTTTTGCTAGATTAAATGCTTCTTCAGCTTCAGGATTCCATTTTACTCTCCTTTGAGAGTATGGAGCACCTTTTTAGAAATGAAAGAAGAGGAGAGATAGTATTAGAAATTCCAGGAAGAGAAGATCTGAAATAGTTTATACTTCCTAAAAAAGAA
>SEYY01023810.1:2500-7500 GCA_009176605.1 Armadillidium nasatum
AATTGAAAAATGAAAATTGATGAGCTGGCGTTTTTGTTGTTCTATTTTTTATGAGAAAATTAATAGACGTTGCATACAATGGAAGGAGCCGAGGATAATGCTTCTATAATCTGAAATTTAGGTACGGTATGCGTCAGATTAATTGTTATTAATTAAGTGATTTTATAGTGCAAGATATATATATATATATATATATATATATATATATATATATATATATATATATATATATATATATATATATATATATATATATATATATATATATATATATATATATATAATATTATATATAGCTTTTGCTTTGTCTTATTCATCTCCTAACTCTACTGACTATCCAATATTCTTCCAATATCTATATTCCAATATTTAAATTTTCCTTTTTTGTCCAGCTACAAAAATTTTCATCCAAGTTTTCTTTAAATAATTCTTTCTGTTTCTCCCTTTCCATATTCATATTTCTTTGTTTTTAAAGACTTAATCCTGATGACATATTCAAATACAATCTACAAATTTGTTCTATTAATATTCTGCAAATCAGTTTTTTGTTCTAAAGTTTCTTCAACTCGTGTAGCTTTCTCTCTTTTCCTCTCAATTTATTTCTTTAGTAAATTATTTATACTAAAGTTTTCACTACTAAAGTTTATTACGCTCTAAGATCACTATAAAATCTATGATACTGTTAAATCAGTCTAAAGTCTGAAACACTCTAAATCTATGATACAGTAAAATGTCTAATGTTGTTAAGACATCTGAAAAACCATCTGTTGGCTATAACACTCTAAAAGCCGTCTAGAGTCTATGACACGTAAAACACCTATCTTAAGTTAATGATACTTTTAAATATTCGTTTAAAGTCCATTTGGCACTAAAACATTTTAAAGTGAAAAAAAACTCCAAAATTCGTTTAGAGTCTATATAACACTAAAACATTGTAAAGTGAAAAACACTAAAATTCGCCTTATTAAAGTCTATATAACACTAGAGCATTGTAAAGCGAATAATACTCTAAAACACATTTAAAGTCTATATGACACTAAAACATTATAAAGGGAAAAACACTCTAAAATTCGTTTAAGGTCTAAATGACACTAAAATATTGTAAAGAGAATAACACTCTAAAACTCAATTAAAATCTATATGACACTAAAACATTGTAAAGAAAATTACACTCTAAAACTTATTTAAAGTGTATATGACACTGAAACATTGTAAAGTGAAAAACACTAAAATTAGCTTAATTAAAGTCTATATAATACTAGAACATTGTAAAGCGAATAACACTCTAAAACTCATTTAAAGTCTATATGACACTAAAACATTGTAAGCTGAAAAACACTCTAAATTCTTTTAAAACATTCAATGACACTAAAACACTGTAAAGGGAAAAACACTCAAAAACTCATTTAAAGTCTATATTATACTAAAACATTGTAAAGGGGAAAACACACAAAAAAGCATTTAAAGTCTATATTACACTAAAACATTGTAAAGTGAAATACACTAAAATTCACGTAGTTTATTTGACACTAGAACATTGTAAAGTGAATAATACTCTAAATTTAGTTTAAAGTCTATAACATAACTACTAAAACCCGTCTAAAGTTTATTACGCTCTAAAACCTTGTGAAGTCTTTCAATTTTCTCCCACTCTGCATTCTCTGTAAATAACTTCCCAAACTTATTTATCAATTCTATTTTAAAGTTTCAGCTTCATTTCATCCAATCAGATTCAATTCTGAAACAATTTATTAGATTTTTTTCCTCTACGTTACACTATTTTGATCACGCATATTTTATTTGTTTATTATTTATAATTATTATAAATATTTTTCTAATAATAATAATACTAACACTAATAATAATATTTTATTATTACGTTTTTGATATTATTATTCTTACTATTATTATTATTATTATTATTATTATTATTATTATTATTATTATTATTATTATTATTATTATTATTATTATTATTATTATTATTATTATTATTATTATTATTATTATTATTATTATTATTATTATTATTATTATTATTATTATTATTATTATTATATTATATTATATATTATTATTATTTATAATTATTATTATATTATAATTATTATATATTATTATTATTATTATTATTATTATTATTATTATTATTATTATTATTATTATTATTTTTATTATTATTATATAATTATTATTATTATTATTATTATTATTATTATTATTATTATTATCATTATTATAGCAATTTTTGTCATTATTTTATTGACTAAATGAATTGGTGAATATTCATTTTCAATTCCAAAATAGTCACTGCTATTATTATTAATAATAATAATAATAATAATAATAACAATAATAATAATAATAATAATAATAATAATAATAATAATAATAATAATAATAATAATAATAATAATAATAATAATAATAATAATAATAATAATAATAATAATAATAATAATAATAATAATAATAATAATTATAATATGATAATTTTTATTTTTTTTTGTAAGTTTATAATTTTTATTATATTATTAATTATTATTATTATTATTATTTTATTATTATTATTATTATTATTATTATTATTATTATTATTATTATTATTATTATTAATTAATACTATTACTGTAAAGTAAGTATGTGATCGGTATTTATTTTCATATATAAAATAGAGCCAAAGTTAGACTATTACTAAAAAGTATGATATATAGTCAATATTATGAGAGAAGTGACGTAGGTTCTTCTAAAGGTAATGAAGGCAAGAAAATTAAACAACAAATGTGCGAAATGCGGCATGAGTTTTATAAAGAGAAAGGAATAAGGAACATCAAATCTGCCTTTAGAATATTAGCAGAGAGAACCGTGGAGGATGAGCGAGATATTTAATTCCATTTTGTTCACTATAGGAAGACTTCCAACGCGAGTATTTGTTGATGATGATAAAAAGTCTGGAAACCTGTAGAATTGATTTGAGAGTAACGAAATCTCTATATAAGAAAGAAGACTGCTGTTAAAATTGGAGATTATGAACCAGAATGATAAATGTATGGATGGAGGATTCCCACAAAGCTATGAGATCCCATCTGATTTGTTGAATTTGTATAATGAAATTTTTATTAAAGAAATCACTCTCTGGAAAAACAAGAAAAAGAAATAAACAAACTTTATAGAGACGAAATGCTGATATCAGTAGATATGTTGACGACACAATAATTATGGTCAATTCTGACTAGAATTTTCGGTTTTTGCTGAATATGCTATCTGAAAACAGTGATTTTAAGTCAATATACCAAAATCTGATTATAGTTTTTTCAAAGGAAAAAGGAAGACCAATAGTTATCAGTAGATGGATGGACACATCTTGAAACATATCGACAGGTTTAATATCTAATTGGAAAGATGGAGTTGATGTTTTTTTTAAAGCAAAATACAAGAAAGAGTGTGAGGGACAGGAACGATAGAGATTGTTTTTGCATTTTGAACCGAGAAAAGAGTTTTCAATGTATTTTTAATGCTAAAAAATGTCCAGTATGTTGGGTTGAACATAAAGACAATTTAGGAGACAAGTAGAGATTTAAACCATCTTCTCAAGGTTCTTAGAATAAAGAATTGAAAATCCAGTCAGCCAGCTGCATCTTATAAATGCAGGAAAGTTTTTGACTGATGTGAACACTGAAATCACCAAGATTAATTAATTCAAAAATAAAAAAATAAATATAAAATTGGAGAAAACGAAGGGAATCTCTTTTTTATTTTCTGGAACTCAACTTGTACTTCTTTATGATATAAATCTTTAAAAAAAAAAAAAAAAAAAAAAAAAAAAAAAAAAAAAAAGTTAAAAAAAAAAAAAAATTCAAATAAAAAAAAATAAAAATAATAAAAAATAACTTTTAGCAAAGTTACTTTTTAAGCAAAAATTTTGAAACTTTTAGCTCCATATAACCTTTTTTGCGACTTTTTAACGTAAATGAAATGAAATTTGTCCCTTTTTCGACGCCTCAATTTTGGAAATGTCAGAACAAGAAAGGCAAAACAAAATCAAGCTTGGAGCTTTGTTCACAAATTTATAATGCATATAACTGTTATTATTATTATTTTTTTTTTATTATTATTATTTTCACATTATCATTTTCTTATTTTCACTATTATTATTATTATTATTATTATTATTATTATTATTATTATTATTATTATTATTATTATTATTATTATTATTATTATTCTTATTATCAATATATTTTATTATTATTATCATTATACTATTTTTATTATTATTATTGTCAATTATTATTATTATTATTATTATTATTATTATTATTATATTTCATTATTATTATTATTATTATTATTATTATTATTAGTAGTAGTAGTAGTAGTAGTAGTAGTATTATCATTATTATTATTAATTATTATTATTATTATTATTATTATTATTATTATTATTCTTATTATTAATGGAAGTCTTTTTTGCAAAGATATTTTCTGAAATAAGATGTTAAATTTTGAGAAATATAGCTGAAAGGCTTGTGCAATCAGCTTTAAATATAAATAACATCCAAATGCCCGACAGAATGAGTTCTACGAGAAAGTGAAGACATTCGATTCAATGTTTGACATTTGTACTTGTAATTGCTATGAAAAGAAAATATCAAGAAAAGACTGTAGATGTAAAGTTAAAATCCCGATGATTGAATGGGAATCATTTTTGAGACAGAAAGAGCGACGACATCAACTTCGACCAATTGATAGAGCAACGACTAACGCCAGGACAAGAACTCGTTAGAATGGATAGGTTAGAAAGTCACACTAGTAGAAGCAGTGGTAGGGGCAGAGTAAGAGTCATCAATATAGATAGTAGTGTTCCCTCAACTAGCATAGACGTCATGGAAATTACTGAAGAGGAGAGAATGGGAATGTAAAATAGTAGTTATGATGATGATTATCTCCGAGAAATTGAACTAAGTGAAAGTGCAAAGTTTACATACAAGAATTTGACA